>CACVCL010030606.1:0-45338 GCA_902729485.2 Mus minutoides
TATTAAAAACAATAAATATATGAAATTCCTAGGCAAATGGATGGATCTGGAGGCCATCATCCTGAGTGAAGTAACCCATTCACAAAAGAACTCACATAACATGTACTCACTGATATGTGGATATTAACCCAGAAACCTAGACTACCCAAGATACAATTTACTAAACACATGATACTCAAGAAGAAGGAAGATCAAAATGAGGACATGTCACCCCTTCCTAGAATTAAGAACAAAGCACACATTGAAAGAGTTAAAGAGAGCATTTGTGAAGCTGAATCCAAAGGATGGACCCAATGACTGTGGCTGCCAGGGATCCATCCCACAATCAGTCACCAAACATAGACACTATAGCATATGCCAGCAAGATGGTGCTGAAAGCGCCCGGATATAGCTGTCTCGGGGGAAAATATACCAATGCCTGGCAAACATGGAGGTGGAAGCTCACAGTCAGCTATTAGATGGAACACAGGGTTCCCAAGGAAGAAGGATCTAGAGAAAGTACCCAAGGAGCTGAAAGGGTCTTTAACCCTATAGGTGGAAGAATAACCATGAACTAACTAGTACCCCCTGGGCTCGTGTCTCTAGCTGCATATATAGAAGAGGATGGCTTAGTTGGCCATCAGTGGGAAGAGAGGCCCCTTGGTTATGCAGACTTTATATGCCCCAATACAAGGGAATGCCGGGGCCAAGGGGTGGGAGCGGATGGGTAGGGGAGCAGGGCCGGGAGGGGGGAGGGTATAGGGAACTTTCTGGATAACACTTGAAATGTAAATGAAGAAAATATTTAATAAAAGTTGAAAAAAAAAAGGAAGGAGACTATGACTGGAGATGGGAGTGGGTACAAAGGCAGAGGCACACTGAACAATTCTACCTTTGTTTCCAGAGTAACCGGCTATCCTTGTAATAGCCATAAACGTGTGCTCTCATAGGATCACAGGCAGAGATCAGAAGCAGAGAGTTCAAGAGAAGGCCGTTAAATAGATAAGGTAAGAGGTGTTGGGGGCTGAAAATAGGGGGCAAGCATGGACCAGTGCAGAGGCACATGTGTGTGCGGACATGCATGCATAGGCAAAGCACACATACCCAAGAGTATGTACATACACAAACATACACACACACACACTCACACACACACACACACACACACACACACACACACACACACTCACTGGTTCCAGTGACCTACGGGATATATTATCCCTATATTTCTGGCTCTTTCTCACTAGCTTAGCAGGAAACAGTGGTACAAGGCTGCACTAAGCAAGGCGATGCAGACTGGCTAGAAATGTGTGCTTGGGTATTCTGACTCTCCTCTCCTTTCCAATGTGTGGTAAGGGTTTCTAACAGCAGATTGTGCTTCTCATTAGCTTCCTCCCCCCTTCTCTTACCATCTCCCACCTGGTGCAAAGGATTGATTCTAGGGCGCTGCATATGCTAGACACATCAGTTCTTGATCAGAAATTTTCAGAACAAGTAAATAAATCATTCTACTCTGACCTACATTCAAGGATAAAAAAAATCATAGCCTTTGGCTTTATCTTCATTGTGTTGAGTATCCCCTTATCAGGAAAATGTAATATCTTCAATCCAATGCCAAGTCAAGCTCCCTGTAGGTAAAGCCTACAGACACCGGGTATGAAGCATGCTCTGCTGGGGTTCCCAATCTCTCCACTTGAGGAACACATATTAAATGGAGACTGATTTTAAGCCTGAATATACAATCACATGCAAACACAAACTTAACAAAATGTGGTAGTTTGTTGTCACATGGAAAGAAAGCAAAGGTCTTGCACATAGGAAAGGTCCCAAGGGGCCAGGCCAGCAGCCTGTGGGTACTGAGTCAGACACTAGTGAGTCTTAGATCCATGTCTGTTCTCCTATAAGACACATTAAGAATAATTTGGTTGCCAATTTCCCCTTTTATTCCTAATCCCCCAAAGAAGCAGTTTGCCTTTGGACCTTGACTCTAACTGGGATGTCTGCCCCTAGAGGTGGAGAGGGCTGTGGTCTGTCCTTCTGTCCCTAAGGTGTGGTTTGAGCAGGACCTAAAGGGTTTTTCACAGAGGCAGGATCAGCAAGAACTCTCCCTCAGTCTCAATACACACAATATAGAACCCAGCCAAACCCAGAGTCAGGTCAGTGCTGATGGTGACTAGGGTAAGCAAAAGGTGATCCTTGCAGTGTCATGACCCCAACTAGGGCCAGGTTCTGACCTCTACAACATCTCTGGTGTCATACTTGGAGACCTTGGTACAGACAATAGCATCTCCATTGGCTGATGGGAACACTGAGGCACCAGGGAGCCCCTATGTACCCCTGAATACCAGGCCCACATTGACATTTTATTTTACACCAACCCAAGGAAGTTAAGACCAG
This sequence comes from Mus minutoides, assembly GCA_902729485.2. Classification (NCBI taxonomy): domain Eukaryota; kingdom Metazoa; phylum Chordata; class Mammalia; order Rodentia; family Muridae; genus Mus; species Mus minutoides. The sequence continues at coordinate 2,377 of CACVCL010030606.1, forward strand.
TTCTCAGGATATGAATGGACTGTCGTAGGGAGTAGAGCAACATGGGCCCATAGAATGTATTTGCCTTAAGTAAATCATGTGAAACCCCTTTGAATGGCGATGGTCTTTTTGCAACCATGCCTTGAGAGTCCCCTATGAGACATTGGTCAGGGCACACTGTAGCCATGAGGCCCTACCAAGAGGAATATTTGTGGTCAATATAATTGTTCCAGAAGGTCAGAGGAGGTACACTAACAGGAGGTTGCCAACAGTAGAAGTCTGGCTCCTCTCTACATCCTAGGATCAGCTTTCCCCCACTGAATCTGCTATACTTACTGTTACATAGGGATTGGGTAGGTCTATTGGACTCTGACCTGTGAACCCTGTTACCCTTGTGACAGCCTGGGACCTGGGAGCTGACAGAGATTCAGGGGTTATCACTGAGAGTCAATGCACCATTGTATGACTATAACAAATGCCAGACAGAATTGCTGCCCTTCAGAGTGAGTCGTATCCAGGAGAAAGCAGCCCAAATCCATCCTGCTCACTAAGTGGGTATCGATACCCCAGACATGGCAGGCTTTGGGTTAATCATCCACAGACCACACCCCATTGGATGAAGGAGGCTCTGCCTTGAAGGTTTGCTTTTAAGTAAAGCTACCTTTGTTCAGTCTGAGTCCTACTAGGTCTCATATAGAAAGCAAGCTACGAGGCAGCTCAGGTCTGTTGGAGAGCTCTGGGGCCAGTTCCCACGTGTACCACGAGAGCTTCAGGAGCCAATTACCTGCTGATGCTCTCTGAAATTCCTTGATGGATTCTAAACTGGAAAATATTTGCTCTCTTCCTTTTAGAATTGAAGCTTCTGGTATCCACCAAAATGGGGGAAAAGAAGGATGGCTGGGCTCGCCTTCCTCCAGCCATAATTTCTGTATCACCAAGGGGTTTGCGAGCACCATCAGAAGAATTATTAAGACGCTCAAGAAAATAAGCCGTTAAGAAAATGCATTTAGGCGTCATAAAATGAAAAGGCCGTGTTTCTCCTCGCCAGAGGAATTGCATGGGGGACATAAACCGTAATGTTATGACTGAAACCCTCCAGCTAAGTGCTTCCTGCCCTGCAAAAACACGAGGACCAGTAAGTAGAAAGGAGCAGAAATGGAAGCTGACAACAGAGATGGGACCACAGCCTGGCATCGCTCGGGCCACTGGGGGCCCCCTAACACAGAGCTGCACTCTGAGGCAGTGCTCAACATCACGTGAGTCTGCTGCCCGCCAAGTGGTGCAGCAGCTCAGTAGTGGCAGTCTCAGTTTTCTAGGGTTGTTGTTTGTCTTTTCCCCAAGAACCTAGAGTCACTAAGCTCTTAGGACCCCATTCCTATTGGTTTGTTGGTCCACAGGTAATAAGCCCAGACTGTCTAGATAGATGTGTCCTCTCTCTCTCTCTCTCTCTCTCTCTCTCTCTCTCCCTCCCTCCCTCCCTCCCTCCCTCCCTCCCTCCCTTCCTTCCTTCCTTCCTTCCTTCCTTCCTTCCTTCCTTCCTTCCTTCCTTCCTTCCAGTCTTTGGAAACACATTCCCTGTGTGGCACTAGGAGTTGCTAAAGGAACAGGGCCCAAAAGCAGTAGCTGTCAGTCATGCTGGAGGGACATTGCATCATCTCCCCAAGGTTTCCATTGCTATGCATCTGCTTGTCTTATGAAGCACCCCTTTTCTTGATAGAATCCTCATATCAGTCATGGACAAGCAGAGACAGCATCTGAGGGGAGTACACAGGCCTGGGTCACCTTGCCTGCCTCTGATCTTGGCCTTCACACTCACATGATCAATGAGACGAGCTTAGTCACAGAGTGTGTTCAATCACAACCTAGGAGCTGACCCCACTGGGAAGAAGCAGAATGACCAGCTCTTTGCCTATTCAGCCCTGAATTAAATAACCCAAGCGCTTTTCTGCTGGCATCTTCAGACAACTCAATAGCTTTTTTTCTTTTGTTTTGTTTTTTTATACAAGAAACATTTTTAGAAGTAAACAGATTTGAATTCCTTCCACATTTTCAGCATGGATCCTTTTTATTTCTCTCTATCTTAAAAAGCTCAATGAACTGTGTACTGTAAATAAGGAGAAATGAAATTCCTTTATTCATGATGATAATGCTTAAACCTATTTCCCTAGATGGAACCCATAATGCGATTGCACAAGCCCCACTGTAAATGCATTTCTCATATTTTATGCATCCAGTCCTAAAGTTATAATATTTACAATGCACAAATATGAATCCCATCATTACACTCCTGAGTAAGCTCGGTTACCCAAGAAATGGCACAAATCAAACAGAATTAAAGAAAATGTAGACAGGACCATGGTACCTCAGAATGTCCAACCCCATATCCTGTCACCTGTGGCAGATGGGGAGACTTCCGGTTGCCTGTCACTACTAGAAAGCCTGAAGGGTCAGATGCATCCCTCTGAATGACTCGTCCCTGCATCCCACATAGAAAGACCAACATGGCACAAATGTCATCTTCCAAGTCTCTTGGCTGTCGTGTTCTACTGCTGACTCCCTTTTGGTGAAGCCGAGCAGAGGAAGACAGTGGGCACAGGGTGGGCTGGGAGAAGAGAGCATGGCTGGCAGTCAGAGGAAGCAGAAATGGCGGCGTTCTCTATGAGCCGGTTGTGTTTTTAACAGAAGCCATCCTCTGGGAGCTTAGGAGTTCTTTGTCAAGCCTCATGCCTATAGGACCTTCTGTCTTTCCTCCAGCCTTTCTGCACGGGTGAGCATGGACCACAGTTCCACACTCCTTCAGACTCAGGAAGATCCCAAACACTTCTCTAGTCTGTTTGTGGCTACCACTGTGTTCTGGTTCCTAGGGAACCACATGCAGAAAGATGGGAAATAGATGTGAGGACTCAGGAGACACAGGAGCACACTTGGTGACATCCCACTCTCTCATCTGCAGCAACACTGTCCACCTGCCGAGCCTCCTTCACAGCTCTGCAGATATACATGGTAAACTCAAATGATTCATCTCTGCTGGAACCAAGGACAGTCACCCTTGAAAACTGCTCTGAAGTCCTGTTTTGAAATCCAACAAAATCTCCTTTTCTCTCCTCATCTTTAGGGGGTTTTCCCCCCCATTCATCTGGTCATTTTGTCATCTTGTGCAGAGCTTCATGCTGTGAATTTGGTCATTTCTGTGACAGCTGTTCAGTATCTGTTACAGACAGAAAAGATATCCACCGGATTTACATGTCTTAGGGTTTATATCTATAGATGGGGGTATTGCTTCCACTAGCTTCAAATCCTCCCAAATTCCACAGAGCCTAGGGTCATAAGAATGTAGGCAGCATGTCTCACTATATGACTGGCTGATGCTTTGGGGAAAGGCCAGCCACAAAAGACCCTAAAATAAGAACTTCCTCCAAGTGTATACGCAGAGTGAGCTTGCTCTCTATGTTCTGTCTACTGTATGTCTACAAAGCTAAATGCAGACTTGGTCCTGCAAGTTCCCAGTTTTCAGGGGGAACAGAGAGAAGTCATCAATCAATAGACACAAGACACAGGTGGCCTTGTTCTGGTCAACCGGGACAGCCAAAGACCACAGGGTCTCCAAAGCACTCAGGGATAGAACACAAGGTAATAAATCACTAAGGCAATGTGCCCTTCTTCATGCCTAACAGACATATCTTTTACAGCAGCACCAAAGATTGTATTGGGTGTGGATTGAGAGCTAGCCAGGTATGGAGGACCTATCTGAGATATACCAATCGCCTAATGAAGTGTGAGTATAAAACAGAGACACACACCTTCCACAGAGCAAGAGCTAAAAAACTGTAATGTCATTTTCATTTCAACAAGGTGTTTGGTTAGTATATAATTAAAGAGTCCTTTCAAGCTTGTGTTTTTTAGCTAGTGAGATGGTTGAGTAGTAGTGGGTTGAGTAGCATCTTTCATCAAGTCTGATAAACTGAGTTCAATCACTGGGACTCACATGAAAGAATGAGAGAACTGTAGTGAGATGGCTCAGTAGATAAGAGCACATACCGTTCTTACTGAGGACCCAAGTCCAGTTCCCACCACCCACTTTGAATAGCTTATAATCATTGATAACTCCAGGTTTATAAGATTCAACACCCTATTCCAGACTCCATAGGCACTGATTTCATGTGGCCATACACCCACACCCACACACATACACACACATACACACTCATATATATATATATATATATATATATATATATATATATATATATATACACACACACACACACACACACACACACACACACACACTCACATACATACATTCACACACATGTATATACACACCCCTACAAGTTGTCCTCTAACCTCCATGCATGTGCTATGGTGCACACACACACACACACACATATTAAAATAAGAACTTTCATGTTTTAGGACTTGTACTTTGGAAGCACTATTACATAGAATTAAAAATAAAATTTAGTGACCATTGTAGAAAATTAATTTGTAATAAAAAAATTAAAATATGAAATCATTAATAAGAACAAATACATTGCATAACACTCATTTTTCTAAGTTAGCCATATAAATGATAAAGGAAAATACATTATAATTTTTTTTTTTTGGTTTTTCGAGACAGAGTTTTACTGTGTAGCCCTGGCTGTCCTAGAACTCACTCTGTAGACCAGGCTGGCCTTGGACTCAGAAATCCACCTGCCCCTGCTTCCCAAGTGCTGGGATTAAAGGTGTGCACCACCACTGCCCAGCGAAAATACATTATAATTAAGGAATACCAAATTATTGAAAGTATTTAAGTAATTTTGAATTTCTGAATTCTGTCACTTTGAATATTTAGGTCAATTTTATCAAATGAGTTTTGTACACAGTGCGTGTCAGGGCCATGACTTTCCACATCCATCCAGGCTGAGTGAAAATGTGTGGGAGATTTCACGAATAGAAGAGAACCAGGGATGCTTGCAAGTAGAGGGTGCTTCTGGGCCATCTTGTATTCATGGTTTGAACTGACGGGCATCTTCAAAAGGAAGGAGTATCCCAGGAAGTAAGTAATCTCTCATAGCACAATGCCCTTCCCTCCCCTGCCTCTCTGAGTGCAATCTTCTCTCCAGAGCCTGTGTCTAGGGTCTTTCATGGGAAGACTAAATCCAGCAAAGGGCTGGACTACTATGTTCTCTTTGGCCACCTTTGCCTGGTGCCTTTGGGCTCAGCAGAGTGTGTCAGCCTTTTGACCCAATGGCCTCTTCCCATTCTCACAAGCCGCTTTGATTAAAGCTCAGTTGTCATGTGTCTTATCCCTCTGTTAACCACTACCACAAGGAAGGGCCAATCACCTGATACTCTCTTAGGCTTGCAGCAGCATCAGTATAGAGAAGGTGTGGATAGAGTGTCCCACCTTCCAATCAATTCTACTAACACATGGAAAAACACCACAAGATACTATCACAGTTCACAGGCAAGGGAGTCAACTGCCCAGTGTACTAATGGTAGAAACCAGAGCTTAGATAGAAATCTGGGCTGGAAGAGAATCCCTTCTTAACTCTGACCTTGGGATCATGTGACCTTTACCCTGCCCCAGACATCTTAGTTGGTGCCAAACTTCTAGGAGGCAGAGGACAGAGGTGGAAGATAAAGGCAGAGGCCAGATGAAGGTTTCTATGTCCAGAGGGAAAGTCTGCAAGCAGGATAATTGCTCCATTTTCATCTTACTTTTGGTGATTTCTGAGCTCTTCTTTCAGCTTCCTCTAGTTTACTTGAGGTTGAAGGGTTTCCCCAGGACTGTTTGGACACTCCTCGGGTGATAGCAGAACTCTTGACAATTTATAAAATGATTCCATAGAATGTCTGGGACCACCTTGGAATCCCAGGCAGGAAAGCCCTTATGGCTGGGTCCTGCACAGGTGGCCTAGAAAGTAGAAATGGAGATGAAGCAGAGAAGATGAAGATGATAATAACGAGGCCACGTGGTTCTCAGAAGCCCAGAGACAGTCTGCTCCTATAGATGTCCACTTTGTAAGGCCCTGGCAACCTAGTGGCCTGTCTCCCCAGCCTGGAATGAAAAGTCAGGTCTTGTTAGGGGGAGGATTCTCTCCAAGTCCAGACCTCACAGGTGTCCTCACTTCCATTGGCATCTAGCCATGGCTCTTTCAACCCCAGCACCTGTGTGGGGTCATGGACCGTCTCAGAAGCCTCTAAATCTCAGTGTTGCTTGTATGCTGCCAAGTGCCTGAATATGCACACTTAGTGAACAAGCTTGCACACTTAATGTTCATTCTCCCCAGGCCCCACTCATTACACCATCACTGGATCCTCTGAGGTTGGCAGGGCCCCTGAGATCCTTCAGGCACCTCAGTCCTATCAGCCACCTGCCTCTGCTGGCCATCTTCTGCTGCCTGTCCAGCCCTTGATCTTTAACTGCCCTGCTTTGTCTACTGAATCAGTTCTGACCATTACCTAACAGAGGTTAAATGAAAAGACACAGAAGGAAACCAGTCATCTCCAGCAAGCCCACCAGAGGGACGCAACAAAACCAACCCTACAAACGCCTTGACCTTCAGCCAGAATGGTAACAGATGAAGATTTGATATTTCAAGTGACTTCCGTTGATGAACCTCACAGTCAATGGTATGGGAATTTGAGTTGTGGGGGATGAGGGGGTGAGGCTACTGTCAGAAAGGTTCTATGACATTTGTATCCAAACATAGGGAAGCATATTATTTTTGCTTTCGCTTAAGCATGAGGTTACAGTTCTTGAATGAATGTTTCTCATCCCTTCTTCTGTCACCACAATGGAAGCTATCACTGTAGAGTGTTGGAAATTTTAGCTTGTCCTTGGCAGCCCTAGTATTTCCTCAATCAGGGAGAAATTTACAAGTTTCTGAACAGATGGAATTGCTAAGAGCATTACAGGAAAAAGGTCAAAGGAGGAGATAAAAGAGAAGGGGAGAGAAAATGAGAGCAAAGAGGAAGAGAAAAAGGAGGAGGATGAGGGTTCTACACTTAGGAATCCAGGTAGGTCTGTGTAGTCATCTGAACAATGTATCCCAGGGTACCAGGTTCTAACCTCCAGAGCCTGTGTTATTTCATATGGCAACATGATTAAATGGTGAATTTTGGAGAAAGAAGCCTGGAGTAGTTAGGCAGGCCTTAATTCATAGGTGGCCTTCTAAAAAGGAGATGTGGAAATCTGACACAGACTGGTAAGGAGGGACTAAGACCAGTGGCCATGAAGGGAGGGACAGCATGGTGAAATCGTAAGAGTTGAAAGAGGCAAGAAATGTTTTGTCTCCAAGAGTCTTGTGAAGCTTGTCAATGAGAACATCTCAACTCTAGCCCCAGGTAACTGCCTGGGCTTTTGATCCTCAAAAATTATGAGAAAATGATTTTAAACCCCTCAGTCCATGTGCTGCAACAACCAAATAAAAGTCCCACAAAAGTCTCCAGTCAGGGGTATAAGAATAAGAGTAGGGCCTGGTGGGAGATAGACCATAGATAAGGCTAAGGATGAGGGCAGTACAGTTATAGGACCCAAGGGAGACAGTCAGAGACGGTGTTGAGGACTAGAAGCAGTGTAGGCACAGGAAATGGTGGGAAGATGAACATAAATTCCCAAGGCCAGAAATTAATGTGGCTAAGGTATCAAAGATGACCCACTGAGCATCATAGACACAGGGCAGCAATGTAGGTCATGCTCAGAGCACTGACAGCCTATAAGGATTGGGCTCTCCTGTCCCAGCAATCTTCAGAGAGAGATCTACACATTGATGTGGTCTCCATAAAAAATGCCCCAACTTAGAGTTCTTTGCCATATTACTGCCCCTTCTCCTGAAGGGAGGTGGAGCTGAGAAGTGTATTCATAAACTGTAGTTACAAATCAAGTGTCTCGTTCTGCAGAAATGGAAACGGTGGGGAATCACAGTGATGTTGCCAGGGAACTTTCCAGGGCATCAGTGGGAGAATAGGAGACTGGGACTTCAGCTTCACCAGCTTCACAGCCATCCTTCCTGGCACCTGGTGCTGCTGCCTGAGAGTTGGTTCTGAATGAAGTATGAACGGAAGGGAAAACTCTGAGTCACTTGACATACCAACAAAGCATAATCATTCCACCATTTGCTCAATACTGGCTACCTGCCCTCTGACTTTTAGCTCATGGACGCAATCCACACAGGGCCACGTGAGATCACCTCCTATGCTTGCACTCTGCCTAGCCATCATCAGTTGCCAATTACGTGGCTAATTTAAGCAGTCAGCTTTGTGTAACTATTTCATTCACAAATGTCCCAAAGTGGGAGACCATTGAGCACATGCACCACAGATATCAAGAATTGGCAAGACTTTCCCAAATGCAAGATGATCATATTTGACCTAAGGTTGCATATCATGCTACAGATGATTAGCCTAATTAGAAGTGTATTGGCTTTGATTGTGCCATTAATTTCAAAGGGTCAGGATTCTTGGGCTCTTTTCTATGACTCTTTTATTCCCCAACCCCACAGAGAGATTTTGAAAGAGAACCAGTGTCACGCTTTAATGAAATAAGTCCATCTCCCTTTCTCTTTTCCTCTTTCTCTTTATTACATCTAGAATAATTACTTAATGAATTTCTACTGGCGAATCCAATGCAGGGAATGCTGATGAACATTAGCTTTCTAAGACTGTAGGCAGGAATTTTCCTTGGGATAGAGGTGACCAGGCCTTCTAGGTAAGGGGTATAGAGCATCCCCAATAAAAAATATCTGAGCATTCACCTGCTCTCTGGAATCCAACCAACTTCAGAGTTTCCTGTGAGATCCAGATCAAAGGTCATAACTGATTCATCATTTGTCAGACTTTTGTGAACAATATTTACCCTGAACCCAATGGAGCTACAGTATCAATGACATGTTTCTTTAACACCTTTGAGAAAAAGCAGAGAAAATTTGACCAGCAGTACTCCTTGTTATGTAGTGTGTACAGGATGCAGCAAGATGTCTAGGTCTCTGCCACTATCAATATGGAAGACACAGGTATGGGAATAGGAGTTACATAGGTTTACATATGCACACTCATGTATATATCCATGTGCTGTACACACACACACACACACACACACACACACACACACACGCACATGCATGCATGCATGTATGCATACATAACATGCTTAGACCTCTACAAGATTTTCCTTTCCTCTGCTACTTCCCACAAGATCTACAAACCCTGATATTTGAGTTTCATCTTAAGTACTGGAAGAACCACCTCAGATTGTTTAGGTTTCAAATCAATGTTAGTTCAGGAAAACCACCACAGGCAGGTGCTAGAATACAGTTAGTTGTTCATTGAACCCCATGTTTGTGCCTAGAAACTTTAAGAAGGAACTTAGCCTTCCTTCAGTAGGCTCTATCAGCCTTATCTCATGTCAAGAGTTTCAGGAACAAATGACTTCTAGACACCTTAGGTCACGTTAGCCTTCAGCTCTATATTATCCACAAAGAAGATTCAGTCATAAAGTATCCCCAAAGAGATAGACAATACCCTGAGATCATGGGATCGGAAGAAAGCATGGTCTGTTTAAGGATCACTGTGTCCTGTGAATGCAGAATAGAGATGAAACACAGTGCCACAGCATCCTCCTTCCAATGGTGACATTTTGGAACAGTTGTCCTGGGTGTCCAGAGGGATGGATTATGTGGGCATATATGATAATATGTTGTCCTGGAGCACTCATTATGGGTGTCCGTGGATAGGTGTCCCTAAAAGAGTCACCAGAATGCAAAGCCTATACTCGGTCTGGGCAGTAGTAAGGGAGACAGTGGGAGTCACACTCAGTGCCTTGAGTCATTCTCTTCCTCACTGCTTGCCACCAGTAGTAGAGGAAGAGAGGCATCTAGGTCCTGGTGCAGTGAAGTGAAGTGGAGTGGAGTGAAGTCCAAGCAACTGTTAAAAAGATGTTGATGAGTCGGGGCACAGAAGTGGACCTTCCGTTAGGGCCATCCATAGTAGAAGATGACAATCCACTGATTTTTGGCAATATTGGTAGGGGTAATGTCTTGCCTCCCAGTATATCTTCCTGTGGCCCTGTCCATCTGTCCTTGTGGAGTCATATCTGGCACCAACACAAAAATCTTATCCTTACTGTAACCCTAATACATAATAGATTCTCCAGAGATAAAATATGAGTGGCCTTGGCCCCGGAACACAGAGTCAGGTTGCCCTGGATGACATGCTCGTCCATAAAAGCAGCTATGTGAGCTTCTTATAATCTTAGAATGAAAAAATAATGATCAATCAATGGGGTCTACCAAATACATAGCTGGGGAACAGCAGGTAGGCAGATTATAATTGAGCAAGAAAACTTCTGCTGTAAGCTTCAAATTCTACTTTACAATGTTCTTAGATTTGAAGCGTATGGAAGCTAGATTCTGCTAAACTAATATATTTCAAAAGTTTTACCTGAGGCCTGGAAAGACTCTTCAGTAATTAAGAGTACTTGCTGCTCTAGGACTGGAGTTTGGTTCCCTTCACCAATGTCATGTGGTTCACAAATGACTCTAGTTACAGCTCCAAGGAATTCTGTTGTGACTCTTCCAGACTCTTCTGGCCTCAGAGGGCACCTCTCAAATGCACACTTACACACACATACACACAAAGGTTTTTACCTAAGAGTCCCAAGGATAGAAAGTCCCATACAGAGGCTGGGGACAAATGACAAGTAACATTCCATCTCTCCACAGTCATGATGCTCTAGTCTGGAGTCTGCAGTCTTCAACACAGAATGTCCATTTACACATTGTGGTGAATGACTCTGGGTACTTTTTATTGTGGTGAATGGTCTCTGGAAAGTATCCAGAGACCATTCGCCACAATGTGTAAATGGACCCGATATACCTGACTTCAAGAAAACATGAGCAATGAACAATTGGACAGCAAAACTAGTCTACACATCCAATTCATCCTGTTGGCCGATTAGGGAAGAGGAAAGAGAGAAGCTCAGACTGGCTAAACCCCAGCCATGCTCTAGTGTGCTTGACAGTCCTGCCATCATGGATAGAGAGAAGGGAGGAGAAGAGGGAGATAAGAAATGGGAAATAGCAAGGGTGGATATAGCCAAAGAGTATTTTATGTATATAAGGAAATGTCATAAGGAAGCCTGTTTTGGAATTACTAGAGATTGGTAGGGTCGGGGGTGAGGTAGGGAAGACAGAAGAAAGCCCTGCTGGGCTCTGTAGACAAGTCTGCGCTGAAGTCCCCTGCAGGGCTGAGGAGAATGAGTGTTTCTCAGCTTCAGCTCCATCTCTGCCACCTCTGGTGAAGTTATACTCTCTGCTACTCAGGAGGATTTTACAGTCACCTCAGGACTCTGGGATGAAGGGAGGTTAAAATGGGGCATTCAGCCCATGCAGGTGGCAGACAAGGCAGGGCTGGGAGGGAGATGCGTAGCATAGAATGCCAGCGTCAGACTGAGGTGACCTCTCACACCAGCCAGCTAAGCTCTGACCTCAATAAATGAAGAAAAGAAGGTCACAGTAAATCCAAGGCCTACAAGGGCGGGGGGGGGGGGCTTGAAAAGAGCAGAGAAATGCTGGTCAACAACCATAACAAAAAAAGATTGTCTGAAGACAGCAGTGAAATGAACAAGTCTCCAGCAAGTCCAGGCTAGGGGGGTGGGGGTGGGGGAGACATAAGGGGCAGTGTCAGAGGGCATGGCACATGACCCAACAGGTGCTAAACTGCAGTAAACAGGAGTCTACAGGCATCTCTTCATACCAGTCTGACAGCTTCTATGAAATCAGCTGATGCTTTGAAAAGCTAACCACCATGACCCAGCCAGTATGAAACAGATCCTTTGAACAGCTACATAGCTACTCAAGACACGGTAATCATAATTTTAAAATCCCACAGTATAAAAATCTCTAGACCCAGATGGCTTCCCTGCAGAATTCTGTAAACATTTAAAATAGGATTAACACCAGTTTTGTCAGACTCTTCCAGAAACTGCTTTCTCGAAGAAAGCAGAACTTTCCGGTTCCTTTCATGAAGCCAATATCACCCTGATGCCAAAACTGTGTGTGGGGGGAGTACCAAAGAGGAAACTGCAGGTGATGTTCCAGGGAGGGATGTTAAGTCGGTGATAAAGAAAAATAATCACACTATTACAAGCAGGGCTTATGCTGTGGACGCAAGCCTGTCTCAACATTCAAATCAATAACCATAATCCGGCAGATCAATGTAATAAAAAACATTCCCAAAATTTATACCCATTAACAGCAAACACCATAGATAGAGGAAAACAAGGTGAACTTCCTCAATCTGATGAGCACAGGGCATGACTACAGTTCATATTCAGTGATAAGGAACCCAGTGCTTCTAAGAACAGAAACAAATCTTATTCAAGGTGACACAGGAAGTTCCAGACAGCACATAAAAGCTACGTTCATATCAAGCAGCCAGAATTGAGCGAGGGCTCATGTCTTAGAAAAGTTATGTTCCTCTTCAAGCCTGAGACTGCTTAATTAAGATACGGGCTGAGACTATACCAACTCGTGCACATTTGGAATATAGAAAAATGAGCTCAGAATTCTAACCCCCAGGATCTCTAGTGTCATCCTATATCCTGCTGTGAGTGAGGGCCTTACTAGACTATGCCTAAGCATCTTGTGGCTGCTGTGACAAGGGCCCCTACCAAAGGCCTCTACCAGAGTTCATTATCTCACAGTTTTGAAGTTAGAAGTCCACAGTGGGACTCTGTCCTAAAATCAAAGTGGCAGGAGAAGACCTTTCCAGGCTCTTGGATACAGCCTGTTCTTTGTCTTTCTAGTTCTTTGCCCAGACTGCTCTGTCTATCTTCAGATTACCGATGGTGGGCCAGCTCCTCCCCATACTGCATCACTCTGCTTCCCCTCCTTTGCCTTCAAATGTCCCTTGTCATTACACCCAGCCCAAGGGATAATCCAGGGTCACCTCCCCATCTCTAAGTCAGCTAACCCAAAACTTTCCATGTGTGACATGAATTGCTTACTCTGTCCAAAAGTGTCAGGCCCTCTGTAAGATCAGACAACAGTGTACTCACTCCTAGGCCTGCTGTGAGCAGAAATCCTTTAAGGTCAGTGTAAACCATCACAGTTGCAACAGCAAATCCATGAGAGACTTGGTCAGTAATGTGTCAAACCACTTACAAACGTCTTCTGAGTTCTATCAACAAGGCTGCCAGTGCTGTGTTTAGAGACAGAGCCCCAGGTGACATGGGACATAGTAACTGCATTGTTGCTATGTTACTCATCGTAACAATCAGTGTGTTATCATTTCTCATTCCTGAAGACCTCAGTACCAGGCCTCTGCCCTACACACTGTGGTGGCACCTTTGTAACTCTATGTTCCACCTCATCCATCCTTGGATCCATCACTCATGCAAGATTTGTAAATTCAAAATGTCTGAAGTTGTGGAATTGTTTCAGAATTCCCAAGGTAGTGAAGAGAGCACCTGCATATGCCACCCTCGTGTCCCTTGACACGTGTGTGACCCGGTCCTCCTTAGAGAAGCCAAATCAGTGTGTACAGGCAGGGGATCATCAGGAGACGGCTCACATTCACAAGTCCCAAGTCTGGCAGTGGGGACTAGATAGTCTGATGTCACAGAGAGCTGTGGTCATAGCCTGGGTCCAGAGACAGAAAAGAGCATTTTCCAATTCAGACAATGTCCAGCAGGAGGACACCCCTCTCATTCAATCCTTTGTTCTGTTTCAGTCTTTCAAAGATTATATGAGGCTGCTCTGTGCTGAAAAACCATTGTCTTGACTCTGCAGACAGGCTCAAGTGTCTGTCTCTCCCAGACAGCCCCCACCTTTAGATTCACCCACAGTAACCTTTGGCCAGATATAATCTGTCCATCCTGTGGCCGGGCAAAGTGACCTTGTGGGAGTTAGATCCTTGCATCTCACATGTGGGGGTACATGTACCAACACTAGGAGATTTACATTGATACGGCACAGTTAAGTGAGATTGAGGTTCCCTGGGAGTTCTAGTTTTCTACAACTGGAGCTTTGTTTGTCTCTAAGTCTGGTCTCGGCCCTTAGGACATTTAGACATTATGGCCCCTGGCCTTTGTGCTGTAAATGCTCAATCAGTAGTTTGGTTTGACACCAGTGACTTTCAAGAGCACCCGGCTGGTGTTTGGACAGGGTGCTTCCACTCAATTCTCCTAACTTTCTGATAGACTGTGACATGATAGACCAGCAGAATCTCTGTCTCATCTGATGTGCCTGGTATAGAGGTTTGAATGAGAATGTATGTTTGAATAGTTGCTCCCCTGTTGGTGGAACTATTTGGAAAGGATTAAAAGGTGTGGCCTTATTGGACTCTTCCAGGTGTGTCACTGGCAATGGGTTTTGAGGTTTCAAAAGCCCATGGCATTTCTAGTTAGCACTCTCTCTGTCTCATACTTGCAGATAAGGATGAACACTTTCTATTGCTGCAGTACGACACCTGCCTGTCTGCAGCCTTGTTCCCTACCATGAGACTCATGAACTCTATCCTTCTGGATTCATGAGCTCCAAGTTAAATGCTTTCTTTAAATTTCTTTACATTGGTCACAGTGTCTTCACAGCAATAGAAAAGTCAGACAGGTACTGGCTATTATCTACATTCTTATCAGAGGACATCTGACCTTGGTCACTCTAATGGGATGATGGTGTCAGGCTTCTGCATGATGGGATGGCTGTGTTTTCTTCATCACAGCTTCTTCTGGAGAAGTAAAGGAAAGGTTCATGACCCGGTCCGAGGGTCAGTCAATGGGGTCTGCAAGAGAGAGAGTGAGAACTGAGGGACAAGAGACTCGAATGGAAACAACACAGGCTATTTGCTCAAGGCTCAAGTCTTGTCTTTTGAAAGGCAAATATGGGTATATATGCACTCACTGGGGAGTGCAGCTGGAGACACTTAACCACATGTCCAAGATGTATAGGAGAAAAGCAAGATGTTATCAGAGTGTGTTCAACTTTGGTGGGCTTTTTGCAGAAACATCATACTAGGAAAACAAGTCTCTCGTCGGGGTGGAAAAGTTCCACCTGTAAGTAAATAGCTTGAGATGGCTGCAGAGATGATGGCCACTTTCTGTTAAGAGTCGGCTCCCAACAGTTTCATACACTCCCTTTCTTTTAGAGCAGAGAAGCGCCCCCCTCTTGTAGGAGATATCCCACTAGAACACGCCTAGCATGAGGACCCAGTGACCTCCTAAATTTCATATTACAACTCAATATACAGGTCCCCTTCCAACAGTACTGTGACAACACCGGAGTGACTTCATGCCAGACTAGCAGAAGTAACTTGGCCCCACCCGTCACCCTTAGCCTTTTGAGACTCTTCTCATTATTTTCCCTATGCTAGATCTACAGCAATCTGCTCCTCTCCTGCACAGAATTCTGGGAATTCCTGCTATTAGGAATACCAGCAGGGTGCTGCTGGCCCTACTAGCCTCCATGCAGATCATGCTATCAGGGCCCTACCCCCACAGCACACACATACATTTTAAATCCATGCCCCATGCAGCCTGCTGTATTGCTCATGGACTCAATCCAAGACCACCAGTCCATTCCGTAAATTGGTCAGGAATAAAGCTCAGTCCTCTGAAGTGGTTGCTCTCAGGCCCACCAGAAACAGCGCATGTTTGTCTGTGAGCCAAAGCACAATGACTATTGTATGGCAGGCATCCTGTAGGCACAGCTTCACTCCCTGTGGTCAGCTAAAGAAACACTGCTGTCACCAATGCCTGGTGCTGAAGTCCTCCATGCTATGAGCACTTGGATGTCAGGCTTTGGTTTCACCCTTTCCTGACACTTTCCATCGATGTAAATCTCACACAGCAATTCAGGAGACTGGGCAGGTGTGGCTCATCCCAGATGGTTTGAATGCATCTGTCATGGCCAAGGAAGGTGAGTAACCTGTGTATGTCGGCAGCAGCAAATACACCCAGGGCCATGCTTTGGGATCCAAGTGTGTGATTGTGAAAGAGACTTCATTCTTACATAGGAAACTGTGGCAGACTTTAAGAGGGACTGACAACTCCCCTACAGTAGGAAGGTAAAGATGGTAGCCTGTACAGCCTGGGTCTTCCCAGAATGACAGCTAGGAAAAGCCCATCACTGCTCCTAATGCTACTAGGAGAATCTGGATAGAGAGAACTCACCATCTCAAAAGAGACAGGATCATCTAAGCAGGGCCCATGGCCTGCTGGTCGGGAGTCCCAGTCACCATAGTAACACAGGACAGAGATCAAAAGAGAAAAGGGCCAGCCATGTCCATACAGATCCTGGACACCTGCACCTTCTGAAATGGCAAGGACATTATCATCCTTGGATTTCCAAGACCCCAAAATACAAAACAAGGGAATCAGAAACAGAGACTCTCCAAGAGAAGCAAGCAAGGTGTGTTAGCGAAGGAAAGGGCAGTATAAAAGCTGGACATAGGTGGGTCACCATGCAGGGACAGCCTTAGAAACCCTAGGCACATGTGGAAGAGAAGCTGGGGTGTGGGCTGCTGCTTTGCACCTACACGGAGTCCCCAAAAGACCAAACCCTGCTGAAAATGGGGACAGGCAGGCAGGCAAGGATGGCAAACAAGATAACTTCTTAATACAAGAGACAGCCATTGAGGTGTTTTATAGGCAAAAACTGACATGTGTAACAAGATGAATGGCCATCCACAACAAAGGTCAGCTGCACAGGGACAAGACATACCCGCTGTACTTCTAGGGACCATAGGACAAATGGAGACTTCAGCAGGTGGGGTCTCCAGGCACAGGGGAACAAGATGATAACTTCATTACAGGTAGGTCTGTAACCCAAGTGGGGACATCAGGACAGTGAAAGGACAGCACAGGCAAGGTCGCACGGCAGAGTCAAACAAGTGAGGCAGTCCTTGGATGCTTTTGAAGGATTTTTGGCCTGTGACCCAAGGGCTCCCATGTTCCAACATTGATGACTCGTACTCCTAAGCCAGAAAACCACTTCAGAGCTGCTTGCTGCACATGCCATTCTCCCTGACACATCCTTCTCACGTGCCCACCCCAGAGCTGGTCCCAGTGAGCAAGTGGGCCCAGCCACTCCCTCTCCCTGTGTGTAGAGGTTACTGTGTTTTTCTAACTTCTGGAGTATGGGTTCTGACTGAGTTCAGAATGAAACTTGGGTTGGAAATGATCAGCACCTGGTCTCTGTAGGCAGCCTGCTGCCTGCAAAATAGTAACTGGGAAGAAGGCATGGACACCCACACTTGACTATATAGGTTTAGTTTGCCCTGAAACCTGCCTTGGAAGTTGACCAGTGGGAATTTCTCCAGGGCAATTTGTCTGGGATTTCACCTTATCTACAAATACTTAAAACAGCTCAAGAGAATCAAGCCAGAGGGTCACTGTACATGATTGAACAACTCATTTGCCTCCAAGTTGATCTCTCTCTCTCTTTCTCTCCCTCTCTCTCTCTCTCTTTCTCTCTCTCTCATTACATATAAACATGTTAAATGTTTCTATTTGTGAGACTTCAATTACATAAGACGTTATTTACTTGCTATTTAATGGTTAAACAAATAGGACACCTTTCTCCCCCTGCACAAATCAAGGGTGGATCAGCAATCTAGCAAAGGTCACCTTCTGTCACTTTGCTTAATTGGATCTGTCTTCAATGTCCCACTGTCAATATGTCCAGGGCAGCAGAGGCCACTGGGCAGCCGAGAATTGATGGGGCAGGAGGCCAAGTCATAAGGCCTTAGCCTCAGACCCCTCAGGAGTCTAAGCCATGCCTAATACTCTTTTGTAGGGCTGTGACATTGGGGTACAGATCCTAGAAGTGTGAGCATAAGTCAGGTCCCAGAGGTTGGCAGCCTATCCAGTGGTATTTCTTATACCCTTTGGGTTTTGATTCTTCTCTCTCCCCATAAAATCTAGTATCATCTCCCAAGCTGAAGAGTATGTGAATAGCTGGGCAAGTGCAGAGGATGTTGTGCACACAGGTTATCCCGGGCCCAGAGCTGCAGCCCCTCCTGGGCAAGCTTAGCATCCTTACGGTCATCCCTCTCCATCCTTTCCCTAATCTGTGGCTGTCCACCTGGGGCTGGAATAGGCAGGCCCTTTGAAAATGTAAATTGGGAAAATATGTTCACAATCCCCACTCTCTCCTGTTCAAATAGTCTTCTGTTCCAACCCTGAGAGAATCTCCTCACAGTGTGATAACTACAGGAGCCACAAAGAACAGAACATCAAAATTGCTCTTCCCTGGAGAAGCCACGCACAAGATGACAAGCAGCCAGAATTTAAAACAATTAAAGTGCTTCTGAGGGGCCCTTCTTGGTGTCACAAGCTGCAGTTCAGAGAAGGCAGCTTTGTTGAACCTTTCTGAATCAATAGGCCTTGGGGATAAAGCAATATTCACATTAATGACACATTAATGAGGAAGCTGTGTAGATTTCAGTCAAGATAGGTCTGGCATCTGCAACATGACATGGCATAATTGAATAGCAATGCTCGTCTTGTTAGACTGCACTAGGGGCTGGGTTGGTTCGTTCTCATTCTCTCTCTCTCTCTCTCTCTCTCTCTCTGTGTGTGTGTGTGTGTGTGTGTGTGTGTGTGTGTGTGTGTGTAAATGCTTTGGGATGTCATAGGTCAGAGCCAATCTTTATTTTATTAGACAGGGTCTCTCACTCTACCAGAAACTAGCCTATTTAGCTAGGGTGACTGAATAGCAAACTCTAGGAATTCTGTGTCTGCGTCTCCAGTGCTGGGAGTGACAGATCTGTGCTGCCTGCCTGCCTTTTCACAGGGGTATTGGGGAAATCTATTCTCAGCGCTCATGTTAGCAAACAAGTACTGTACCAACTGATCTAGCTCCTTAACATTCCCTAGTCTTGCTTTTTAGTCTTGTGTATGCTATGGCATGCGTGTGGAGGTCGGAGCAAAGCCCCGGCCTCAGCCCTCATCTTCACACTGTCTGAGAGAAATTCTCTCATTATTGCTTGTTTCTTCATCTGTTCTTGTGACTGCATAAGCCTGGCAATCTGGCCTGCAAACTCCTGAGGACCCTTCCGTTTTCTCCTCTCATCTCGCCATGGGAGTGCTGGCATGGTAGACACATAGACATGTCTGGCTTTAAGTGAGCACCGTGGAGTTGAACTCAGGCCCTCACGCTTGCATAGTAAGTGATTTACCGACTCAACCATCTCCCCAACACCAACTATTTCCCATTGTCAAAGCACAGCTTACTTAATCCACTGTAGCCAAGTGGCTTGCATAACTCATAACAAAACCCAAACAATCACCAGCACAGATGGGATGGCCACACAGCTGGACGCCATTAAGTCGCTGATGTGGCCCAGCTGGGCTCGGTCCATCTGGCCATTGTCAGCCAAGCAAATGATTTGGGGAAGAAGAGACTTTAGGTGTAAGGATCAGGACAATCAAAAGAGAATACTGTTGTGTTAGAGAAAGCTTTCTGTATGCTACATGAAGAGGAACCTCTGACCATGAGAACTATGAGACTCTCTGCAGTGGCAGAATGATTGCCTCTGAAGAGGAAGAACTTGGGAAATGGGAGGGATAGAGCCACTTCATCAGGTAATGGTAGGAGAAGTTCTTATGGAGGTTTTCCATATCCTCATGTGCAAAGCTTGGCCAAGGACAAGGGCTTCAGGGAAGAAACAGGCTTGTGTGAGGTGGGAAGAAAAATGTCTCTCTTATCCTTTAAGTTCACTGTTCAGAGCTTGCAAATTAAAGAGATGGGAGTTGTGTGAATTAAAGCAAGTCTGCATTTACACGTGCATTTCATGTGAGGTTAGGCATGCTCCTTTCTGACAGACTCAAAGGGGAACTTGAGCTCTGTGGAAAGGCAGGAAGACCTCTGCAATTACAAGCAGGCCAATGAGAGAGAAGAAACAATGAAAGTTCATCTGTACAGGTGTATCTCCAGCCCTCATCCTGGCTGTGGGTGTTCCAGGAGAAGAGCCCCATGGCAGGCTTGCCCCTGGCAGCTCTCCCAGAGTCACAGATTACAGTTCCCAGCAACCCCTGCTCACTAGATGGCCAGTGAAGCTCCCAGGCGGCTTCTCTCTGTATCTATTGTGTCTGAAATCTCTTCAGATGAAATATTTGTTCCAATTCTGGGGTCCTTAGACTAAACTTGACCAGGCTAGATCTGTACATTCATCAAGCTATTTGATTAAAAATAAGGTTATTTATTTATTTTTTTAAACCGCAAACAGGGAAGGTGGGTTCTTTGGGATGGGTCCCATCGCAGCACTAAGAAAATGACAGGTCTTGGGTGATAAGCATCACTGATATTCAGGTACCCTTAGAAGTGGGTGTGGCCAGTGGGGCAACCATCCATCCATCTCACAAATGCTCCAGAGTGTGGCAAACCCAAGGCCATTTCATCTTTTCCTTTCAGGAAAACCCTCTGAAGACAACATCCTCCTATCTTCTGGCCCTGGAGTCCCTGTCTGCCTCTTACCTGAGAAGCCTGCCCATATCACATCTTTTGAGCCACTTCCAAGATAGGTGTCATAGCAAAGAGGAGGGAGCCTCTCAAAACAGAATGTTAATGGGATTGGTGGAATAAAATTTAAGAAAGCATCACAGGACTTTGTAGCTGGTCTTTGATACTTTATGAATTCTTCTTTTTCTCACTCTTTATACTCCATACCCCTACATACACACCCTGTCTCACTCGCTAACCCTGGATAGGAGAAAAACAAAAATAAAGGGGACAGAACAGTTAGGAAAATCCCTGAATCTAATTTCTTTCCTTTTGTTCTACTTTGACCATGGTACTAACAAATCATAAATAGCCTGCCTAAATGACCAACAACCACTTACCCTGCCTTTCAAGGTCCTTGAATTTATGTACCCTCTGAAAAATTCCCAGAATCCCAAACATTACACAATTGCAGAAATTTTCTGCAGCTGGCAAAAGCAGTTTCTGCTAGAGCATGAGGCAAATCATAGTCAGCTGCTGCAGACGGTCCAAAGCAGACCCACATCCCTACACACCTGAGATTAAAAGAAAAGCATATTCTTATAATATTTCCATGTTTTTAAAAGAAATCAAAATTCCAAAATTCTCAAAAATGTCACTACAGGACTTCTGGGCACTGATCTTCCCCAGTGATAAAGATGTGTGTCTAGAAGAAGCACAGACTGCAGGCCTTTCTTAGTAGGGTCACCATGTAGAGGCTGCTAACCCTTGCTATCATGGTAACTATAAAATGGAGTCTGCTGGCTTTCCCAGTGGGCAAACATTAGTGTGGGAAGGTTCAGAGCAGCACTCGGTCTCTCGGCTAAGTCAAGATAGACTCTCTACTTTTTTTGTTACAGGCAAATGCCACATGGGTGAATTCTAGGTCTTTCTAGCGACTGTTCTCTGTCCAAGCCATATGGTCACTGATCTCTCTGGGAAAGACTCTGAGATACAGGGATTGGATAATTGGGGATAGTCTGGGGAAGGAGGGAGCTACTGGGAGAGCAAATCCAGAAGCTCTGGGCAGCTGACATCGGTCTGGGCAAGACTAGGATGAAAGAAGGTCTGAAGGCTGAGACCAACATCCAAACACAGAAGAGGGTTTGACCAGGAGAAAGCTGTGCCCAGTTCAGTAGTGCTTGCACAGATACACAGAACAGCTATATCTGCAGACAGGTTGGAGGCCACAGTCCACCCAGGCTAGCCTAGCATCAGGGAACAGGGGATGGGAATAGAGGAGGAGACCACAGCCAAGGTAACTTCTAGAGTACCCGTTCTCTGCAGAGAGTATGTCCAGAGTGGCACTGGCAGGCTACCCCTGTGCCTAGGACACTTGTCACATGGTCTAGTTTCTTTCATGATAAACACCAAGACTAAAAGCAACTTTGGGGAAGATACGGTTTATCTCATTTTAAAATTTCCATCACAAAGGGAAATCAGGACAAGAATGTGGAGGCAGGAACTGAAGTAGAGGCTGCACATGGTGGTGTGCTGCTTACTGGCTTGCACACTCAGCCTGCTCTTTTTTATAACCCAGAACCACCTACCAAAGGGTGACACTGCCCACAGTAGACTGGACCTTCCCTCATCAATCATAAATTAAGAAAATGAGAAAACGTCCTACAGAGTCACCCATCTGACAGGCAAGGCGAGCTAATGGAAGTTGTCTCAATTAAGGTTCCCTCTACCCGGATGACTTTAGCTTGTGTCAAATTGACAAAAAAAAAGTAACCAGCGCACAGCATATTCTCTATGGCTGTCAAAACCTGCTCTGTTCCCTTGCATCACATGTGACCAATGCTTATAGCAGGCTGACATGACTTCCTCGAAGGACTTTAAACAGATCTGAAGTTGGTAATTTCTGGTTAGTGATCCCAAATCTCTAGAGGTATGCCTTAAGTATAAGTCGCAAAGGTGTAGAGTTCAAGTGTATTGCTTTGTGGTCCAGAGGGCATAGCAACCCTAGCTTTAATTTTCCATATTAGGATCTTTTCACCTTCTGCTTCACTGGATGGGCAGGCAGTCATGCCCTCTGGGGATCGGCGAGGATAAGTGCCGGCTCATCATTCTGTCAAGTTGCATTCAGATCAGAGGGCTGCAGAACCAGCTTCCTCTCCTGTGCCTGGCCCCATGGGTGGCTTCATCATTTATGGCTTGACAGGTTAGTTTTTGATTACAAGTTTTAGACTGGATATCAGCAAAGAATAAAGATTGGATGATTGGAACAAAATACAAACAACTTTTATCTCCGCCAAGCACAAACAAGTTGATTGGGAAGTTTTCTGTGGTAGGTCTCAGGAGCAATCGCTCTGGGAATGAGGGGTTTCAGTTCTGCTTCTTGAAGCTGATGGGCTGGCGGAAGGGCCAAGTGTGAGACATCCCTAAACTCAGGCTCTTCAATTGCATGTCTCACTGTGGGTTCTGGCTCTGAGGCAAGGAAGGCAAAAAAAGGAGGTATGCTTTTCCAGAGCCTCTGTGGTCTTAGGAGGAGGAATTCAGGGACAAGGGGGGAGAAGAAACTTTGTCATCTCCTGGAGAAACAGAGCTGAAACTGATGTGAAGAGAGAAATGCAGGCACAAAACCACCCCCCCCACCCAAGGGTAGAAAGAAGAGAACATAGGACTTCACAGCAAAAGAGCAACACAGGCACTGTGGTAGCAAGCATGGCCCTGTCTTTGTCAAGGACCACAGGCTCAGAGAAACCTTCTGTTCTAGACTTAGCCAGGGAGAGGCGCTCACTAAAGGCTAGACACAGGGCAGGTGTCTGAGGAAGAGTACCCAGAAGTCTAGACAGCTGGCTCCAAGGCTAGGAGGGCACAGGGGGTGTCACTGAGGTCATACCTTCCAGCCATCCCTGTCCCAAGTTGGGTGCGAGAGTGTAGTCTTTGAATGTTCACACCTAGAACGCCCATGAGGTTAAGAACTGGAAGGCTGGATGTGACTGTGGCTCATGGACCATCTCAAGATCCACAAGGAAATGAACATTATTGAGGTCTCGAGGGATCCTTTCTGGCTTCTGTCCCAGTTTCCTTGGACCTTGGACTCTCCAGAATGCCTGCATCACCAGCCAGCCCTCTTGGTTCTTCACTGATCCCCAAAAGACCCTTACTCCCCAACAAACCCCACTTAAAGGCATAGCAATGTGCATGCCATTCCTAAGTTGGTCTGAGTTTTTCACTCACCCACCCATTGCAATCCTCCTGACTGATCTGGTCAGTGCTGATTTCAGCTGTGAAAGAAGGCTGAGGGGGCAGGTAGGGTATGCAGCTGGTCAGCATGACCAGCTATGTTCTCAGCTAAGTCTGATTCACAGATCCTCCAAGTCTAACCCATTTGTCTTCAGGGTTGGATCTGCATCTAGGCTTTGATGATGATGTGACATCTGGGGTAGCAAGAAGCAGGTGTGTCCTACTGCTTTCCCCACGTTTTGAAAATATTCTTTGAATGTGTTCTGATGTGTGCACTGGTCCTTCTCTGCCTTTGAGTTTTGGTGGCCTGATAAGGGACAAGGAGCCCAACAGAGCCTGGGGGCCAGCAGCCTAGGCTCGGAGGAGGTTTCTGGTTCCTGTCAGTCTTACCCCTCAATGAGTTTAGGAGACACCTTTACTGCTTCATGACGCTCCACCAGGAATGTAAGACTGACAGTGTAAGTAACCTTCCCCAATGAGGCATAGTCCTTTGGAGTCACTTTGTGGGGCTGTGCATCATGTGCATGTGAGTGTGAGATAGATGAGGAAGCTGTGGGGGAAAATCCTAGAGAATGCAGAGTCAACACATTACATTTGGTAGGCTGTGGGTGCTGAGCATGGGGCGGGCAGGCTAAGAAGAGGAAACGTAACAGCCAGTGCTAAGGGAGGGCCAAGCTAAGAACATGGATCTACATTCTCTCCACTCAGCCCAGGGATCCTCTCTGCTCATCCAGAGACTGGAGAAGCCTCAAGCATCTCCCAAAGCAGACTGCTTCCTTATTAAGCACTAAGATGCCTAATTAAGCACCAAGGCCTTGGTATCTTACGGCAACCTCGGCAGTTCTCCGTATTCGTGATGCTGCCTCGTGCTTAGAGATGAGCTGGGAAGTGAGGAATAGAAATAAAAGTAAGGTGGGGATGGGCATGTGCACGTAACATGTGGATACCTCAAAAACACAGGAGGAAGACTCAGGGCAGTACAGAGGCCAACCGGCAAAGTGAGCTATAAAGCTGGCATGGTGCTCTGGGGACCTCTTGCCTCTGTCTCACCTAACTATGGAGTGTCCCTAAGTACTAGTGTTCTGTGGTACCTTAGACCCGACAGGTACAAACCAAAGCAGTAGATTACCCTTTCCCGTATGGCAGCTGTGGCCTGGATTCTATAAGAAATTAAATACTTCCTTGTTCTATGGCCCCTGCTTGGGCTTGATACCAGGTAGTCAAGCAGTTAAATATGGTTAGCCAAGGAAAGCTGCAGCTGGGTCCTGGTAGCTATGTCTCCTGACGGTCTAGTCCCCATGTCACTTTGTGGTTAAACAGCCTTGAAGCTGCAGTCAAACTGTTCCCACTATATCAGAAACCAAGGCAGCAGGGAATTCTCCCATACATGGATCTTTAACAAAGGGTCTACATCTTCAAAAGGCCCAGATTTCATTATAACACTGAAGAATCATTTTAATCTCCTCTTTTTATGGGCATTTCTAGAGGATCATTCAAAGAAATACCATAAAAGTAATATTGACTCTACCATGATGAAGGGAAGTAGGTCACTTTATCTTATAAATATGGCACCCACTACATATATACATATAATACATGTGATACACACAGACATGCATGTACTCACACAATCTCTAAAATCTACAACACATAAACCATGAAGCTCCTCCTCCCTTTGAAGTAGCCCACTCCAGCCTCTCTTTGGAGTGTTTGCTTTGCAGAATAAACTCTCCTTCCAACGCATAGCCTCTGTTTTATTTAATTGCTATTGCATGTATATATGTATATGCACATATATTCCTAAATATAGCCCGTTTAGTCTGCATTATGTTACTTGTATGTATGTTTTCAGAGCTGACTCTTCGGCACTAGACAACTAATTGGTGTGCCTTGTGGGCTTCTTCCCATCTCGTCTGGCAGGTTCATGGGTGTCGTCCTTGTTCAGCTCACATTTGGGATGTATGTTGGTGAGACTTTATGGGGTTTTCTTTTAAATACTGTATAGAACCCATATCCATCACTATCTCAGCAATTTATTTGCCTCCGAAGGCAGTGGGGTTACTGTTCATGATACTGAACCTTCCCACCCTGTTGGGTCAGAAGTAGTTTGGAAGAGGATCCCTGTGCCTTTGTTACTTCACATACATGACCTGTTATGATGCTGCCTCCAGCCCCCTGTTTGCTAGGAGCTGTTTCCACATCTGTCCAACTTGGAAAAAGTAGGATATTTGCATAGACAGTGATGCCTCTCCAAAGTACAACAAGCTCTCAGCTTCTTGGAATCATAAATATAGATCCTGAGGACACACACCACACACACACACACACACACACACACACACACACACACACACATTTCCCACTTCTCCTGTCTCCCTGGAGCTCCTAAATTGCAATATAAATAGACCAGCCTCCAAGGAGCTGTTTCCTCCCCACTAGAAGCCCATAATCTGCAAACCCATACAGGACACAGAAGTATCTTGATAACACAGGGAAGAGCTCCCACCTACCCAGGTCTCATTAGTGTTAGAGTGGCTTGCTAATTACACCACATTCCCAGACGTCTCTGCAAATTGCTCAAGCCTCCCTTAGAAAGAAATCTTGTGCCATTTAGTTGGAGTGATGATCTTCTTATGAATAAAATAATTATAAATATATGCAAATGAAATATAATAATCCATTAACAAAGATCACACCCTTGTCTCTCTCCACTCTATGTGTGAAACATTTAGTGTTATGATGCTATCAGAGACATCACTAGTTATCACGAAAAACCCACAGAAGGGGCTACTGAGCATCTGGGCCAGGCTTCCATCATCATGCAAGCAGTAGTACATTCAACTTTCCACAAGCCAAGGAGGATTCAGGCTTCAGGTCCAAATTTGGGAAAATAGAGCTCGAAGATCAGACACTAACTTGGTGGTCCACTTCATCCTCGGGGACCGCTATACAGTAGGGTATGAGAAATAAAACAGATAGCAGCACACAGTTCAGCAGTGGCAGGAATCTGAAATACAAGTTATTTAACTACCCCCCCAAAACTGTGCTGTGACCAAGTGATATAGCAAATGTCATTGTGATGGGCTGCACCATGAGAGATCCAAAGCTGTAGAAAGCATGCCAGCACCTTCAATGGCAGGAGGATGGGAGTAGGATGGCTGCCTTTACACATGGCTACAAATGAAACTTCGAGAAGGGCAGGCAGGCATGTGGAAAGGTTGGGACAAACCCTTCAAGGCTTCCAGGCAGAGTGAGGCTGGCTGCAGAACACACTGTTTTTTGCCAGAGCCATGTAGGATTCCTTTTTGATTCAGGATTTCTATGCATACTGCAGAGACTATGGGTTCCATGGGGACATTGCCAGTTTGGACCAGGCCAGGCTTCCCCAGACCTATCTGGATCCTAAACCTCTCTATGATCCCTGCATGATGTCCTCTCCTCCAGGGCATTGCCTGCCTCTTTGCCTGCTATTGCTGTACTCTGTAGTCTGTATTGTTTCCCAGGGCCATGACAAAATTCCTGAAAAGAGTAACTTGGGGAAGGAGGGATTTATTTTGCATGACAGTTTGAAGGTGGAGAAGTATGAAGATGGAAGTGGAAGCGGCTGGTCAAGTTTCGTCCACAGTCAAGAAACAGTGCTGCCTCTCAGCCTGCTCTCTCCTCTGAAGTCTGAGATCCCAGCCCAGAAAGTGGTGCTGCCCACAGTTAGGATGAGTCTTCCTAGCTAAGTCATTCCAGAAACACCTTCATAGATACAGCCAGAGATGCGATTATAAATTGCATGGAGCTAACAGTCAGGTTTAACCGTTACAATTTCCCCTGGATCCTTCATCACTGTCACACTGCCTTCTAAATCAGACTCTGGCAGCCTCCCTCTGGCCAGAAGCACTAACTCCCATCGTCCAGTTGCTGTCACTCTCTCCAGCACTGCCAACCCTGGATCTTCAGTCCTTTGATCTGACCGCAGCCTCTCAAGCTCTTACTCTCGAAGCTTCACTTCCTCCTATCCTGGGACACTGGGGGGTTTGGTTTGGTTTGGTTTGGTTTGGTTTGGTTTGGTTTGGTTTGGTTTTAACAATCTTACCCGTGCACACCCTCACCATCCCTGGTCTTTGTTATGCTATTCAGATAGGTTTCAAGACAGGTTAAATCAAGATCTCTGCTCACTTCATGAAGATTACCTGTGAAATATATAAAACAGCAACAGCTGGTTCTGTGAACCTAAGCATTCTAGTATCCATTGCTCCCCCATGCTGTCAGAAATCTAGACTGTTGTCTATTTTGCATTTTTTTGCCTGCCCTCCTGAGAATTGTTGAAATGCCTCCTACCTTCTGAAGACTCCAGCAACACCTTTCTTGTGATACCCAGCTGCCCTCCCTCCCTATTAATCAAGAAATTAGAAGCAACCAGAGTAGAATGTCCACTCTCTCCACACAGCATCGATCCAATGTGTTTCCATGTTCTTAATCTTCTCTATGTGTCCCAGCCCAAGCCTTCTCATCTACTCAAGGCCATGGCTACATCCCTTCTCCCTCCTTCTCCCTCCTTCTCCCTCCTTCTCCCTCCAGCACTGCCAGACTCCCCTCCTCGCTGCTTCTACAGATGGCACACAGTATGTGTTTGTTTCCTCCTTTATGGGCAGAGGAGAACATTTCCCATCCCTTCCTGAATCTACCCTCCATCTCCCTCCTTCTCAATCCTTTACAACTCTCTGCAAGTTAAATTTGCCCTAGTTTCCTGGAACATCCCTCTGTTGGAGGTTTTGGCTGTGGTCCATGGCTGGATGCTGCATTCACCCCGATGCAATGGGAAGAAAACAGTGGTAGCATGTGCTTGAGAACTCCACATTACCCTGAAGCCTAAACTTCAAACCAAAGGACCAATCGCTCTACATGTAAAGTCATGAGTAGCTCATTTGGGCTTCAGGCCACCAAAATCCCAAATACCTTTCTTTCATTGTCATTAGACGTAACAATTGTAGGCCAAGAATCCCTCTCTTGGGTTTTCTAACTTGACTTCTGGTGTCATCTCTTTCTATAGAACACCTAGAATAAAACAGTGAACTAATTTATCTAAGCCTGAGTCTCTGGTTTCATCAACCACTGCCTTCACGTCGTACTTAGAATGAATGCCAAGTCCACCACCTCCATGGCCCAAGGCTACTGGGTCCAACAACTTGGTTTCCACCTGCTTCTAAAACAATGTCTCACACGTGCATACCACCAGACACAACATCACAGCTACTATCAGCCTCTTTTTAAACCTAAAACAGACCAAATCCATCCCAGCCCAGCTTCTGCAGGCCTATGGAGCTCTATTTGGAAGACTTTTCACCCATTTGCCCCAGGTGTCCTCCATCTTAGTGTTCCACCTGAACTCAATCACCCCTCTTCAAGAGATCTCATCAACTCCACGGTGAGTACTAATTCCCCATCACTACCTGCCCTGGAGTTTGTTTCACAATTCGCGATAGGTACCTGACCATCATTACCCATCCTGGGCCTTGTTTGACTTTTCATGGTGGGCACCCATTACCCGTTAGTGCCCATTCTGAAGCTTGTTTGACTACCCACGGCGTTGCCACCAGCAAAGTCCACTTATTTCTCCATCCTCAAGAGAATGTAACATCCATGGGGGAGGTTACTGTGCATGGTTTGCTCACCAGCACCTCCACAGTATTCTAAATGCATGCTAGGTAAGGCCACGTGGAGGAAATGGGAACACGGGGCACTTTTGTCTTTCTCTAGGTATCCTTTTCTGCCCCAGTGTTTCATAAGATCATCTCTTCATTCCCCATACGACCATGCAAGAGGACCCTTTACTGCTCAGCTGTACCAGTGAGAATATGGAACCCACGAAAGGCAAGTGACATATCCACATCCAGGAACACGTTGGTGGCAACACCATTACAGCATCCGGGTTCTAATGAGCCGTCACTCAAGCAGGCTTACATTTCACCTGAGCACAGGAAATGAGGGAAGCAAGTATCTGTGCCAGGCTTTGATTCCTTTTCCTCCTTGAAGCCTCAGAACCAGAGACGACAGCTCAACAATGCAGTTGCCAACCTGGAACAAAGCGCAGTGTGCCTAGGAAAATAATTTCAATTTATGTCCAAACGGTTTGAAGCTTGGCTGCCAGGTCTTATGCCATACTGATCAAAGCACTGCAAGTACGTGTTGTTCTAAAAACGTAGTATCTCCACTTCAAAACTCGGGACTTAAAAGTGCACCTTAAAATTTGTTCTCAATACTGCCTGGCTTCACGGATAGGGCACTGGGAAATCAATGCCACCTTGCTCAGTGTGACCTAGAAACGCAGTCACACAAAGCTCTCAGCCACTTCCTTGAGCCTCGTGCAATTATTTCCCCAGGAATATGTGTTTTGACAGCTTGAAGAGTCGTACTCTATTTTATCACGCTAATCAAATAATGCCTTGCAGATAGCGGTGGTGTCTCAATATTTTAATCCCACTCGCAGACTGTTGTAAACTCGTTCCATGGAGAACTCGCTGTCAGTTGGCACCACTGTATCTAAAGAACCAGGCAATCATATGGAAGGTATGCGTACCCCTCTTTCCCCTCCTCCTCAGTAGTTCGCCTGTGTCATAAGATCCCGGATACAGAAACAAGTATGCTCATCATCCACTCGAGCCAGAAGATCTCTCGTGCATTTCTGCCTCTCTCCAAAGTGTGTCTGGCAGTGTCTCGGTATGCTAGGCTTGCTGCCTTCTGATAAGAAGGGAGCGCTGTGCCGCCTCCCCATGCCTGAGGGGCTTTAGGTCAGCGTGACACCAGAATGAGTCACTGAACTGATTCCACACGGTAGCCTACCAGACATGTCACCCTGGTTACAAGTTCCGAGAGAGTGGATCGGCAAGGCTTGACAGGGACAAGTGTGATTCCAGGTACTGAGCGTGATGAAATGGTCATCAAGAGATGACAGCTCCTCGTCCTAAGTGGGTGTGCTCAGCCTGGTCAGTGACCTCACTCCTCCTCTGCCTCCCGAGGTCCTTTCTTCCCTGAGGGAGACTCTTTAGGTTAAGTGCACTCAGACGGCAGTCAGGGGTTTGAGAAAGACAAGTCAACACAAATTTCTTTCTAACCCATTTTTCTTGTTCTTATCAGAGAAAGAAAAGAAAAAAAAAAAAAAAGCAGACCCTTCAGGAAGGCCAGTGACTGCACTCCCACTGGCCTGCAGCTGTTAGCCTGGGTACAGTCTTTGATGGTGAAGGAGCTGCCTCTCCCAAAGCTTCCCACTCTTCCTCCACACCTTTCTTCTACAAGAAGGCAACATTCTCTCTTAAGGTGTGCTCAGCCTTGATTGCCAAGAGCTTGGGATTTCAGCTCCTAATTACTAAATTAATTACTTCTCAATACAGCCGCTTGTTGCCTCAACAGATAAGCTCTGCTGTTTTAAATAAGGGAACCACATGAGCGCATTTCAGCGCTTGTGAGAGCTCCTTTTCCGGCACCATTCCAGAACTGATTGGTTCTTGAAAATGGAGGTGGGGGGCTGCTGAGAACAGCACTTTGGTTCCTTTATTCAACCTTTTTGCAGCCACAATGTAATATCTATCCCTTTTTAGATTTTTAAAAGTGTATGAGCATGTATATATATATATATATATATATATATATATATATATATATATATGTATGTATATATATATGTGTGTGTGTGTGTGTATATATGTTTGTGTATATATATATATATATATATATATATATATATATATATATATATATATTTGCGTTACAGGTAATTGTAAACCACCCAACATGGTACTGGGAATTGAACTCCAGTTCTCTGTAACAACTTATTCCTGAGCTGCAAGAATTCTTGCAGAACTCTGTAAGAAAATGTTCATAACCACTGAGGAGCTGCATCTCCAGCACCTGATAATTTTTTAAATTCTATTTTCTAGCATGGACTGAATAGCCCCCAACTCCTTAAAAATGTCTAGAACTCCTTCTTTTGTTTGTTTTGGTGTTTTGTTTTGTTTTGATTTGATTTGATTTGATTTGGATTTTTCAGCTCTAGAAGTAGCACATGCCTGGCTGGCCAGTGTCCACATTTCTAGGATACTCCAAGACAGGCGATAGCAAGCACACCTCACTGCAATGCTTTCACGCCTTGATGCTACCTCCAGTGATTCATATAGGATGAAGAAAGGTTAGAGTCTCTGTCTCTGAATAGAAAGGCCATGGGACTTTCAGGCCACCCTCACTCAAAGATGATGCAGCTGGGCAGTATAGGTGTATCTCTACACATACTTTGCAGAACAGGATGCCATAGTCTGCATGATGGATCTCCATGGACAGAGAAGGCAGCACAAGCAACCTCCAACCCCTCAGAAGATGTGGGAGAGATCATAGCCAGTTGCTTCCATACAGAGCTGGCAGTGAGTTGACACATGAAATCCCTTTCACTCGTGAAAAGGGGGCCCTGACTCCTGCCTTCTGACCTCTGACCCTATTTTCCTGGCTTTCTAATGCCTCAAAACCTCTATCAACATCCTGACTGTTGACCCTGCTGCCTCTGCCTTTTTCCCATGGAGTCTGGTCCAGAGCCAAGAACCATCAACCATAGCGCCATCCGTATGTGTTCCTATCTGAGGATGACCCATGTTTGACATAGTCATGGCATTCGTAGGGAGTACCTGGTGACAGTGTGGCTCAAGGCATACATTTAGCATGTGAACAAGGCAGGATGCAAGGCAGCCCTGTCCAGCCATCTCCTCTCTTCTATATGCTTACACTCCTGGGGCATGAGTTATATCAGTAAATACCATTACATCTGCCGGAGTCTGTGCCAAGAGCACGGTCACGGTCACTTCAGAGTTCAACAAGTAAACCTTAGCTGCTTCTCCTCCAGCAGGGTCTAACTAACCTTCTGCTGGGCATCCCAGGGACCCCTCTGGGAAGAGGAATTCTGGCTCTACGCTGAGAAAATCTCTGCTGCATTGTCTTCTGCCATCTGTTCCCACCCCTAAGGGCTCGTTCCATGTATTTTTGGAGATTCTGGTGAATCTTTCAGTCAGGCCAGTGTGTGGGCCTGATCCCTGGAGGAAGTTGCTTAGCCACTGGGACAGCCAAGCCTTATAAGAAACTTCTAAGGGTCTTGACATTCACTTTGGAACTCCTGAACGATCTTTATGAAGTACCTATTATGGGCTGGATCAGAGCTGCTACCCTGAGTTGGGTCTCCAGAGAGTATTCATCAGAGATACTTGCAGCCTCAAAGCTGCCACTCTAGGGTGGAAGTGATGGCTGGAACATGGAAGGAGCCAGTCATCCAAGCGCTGCTTCTGATCCGGGCCAGGTGGACCTGAGCTGTACCTGTATCCATGCCAGAATCCTTCCTCCAGCAAATCAGCTCCCTAACACACAGCTAAGCTCTGCCATCACCCAACTCTGGTATTGCTTTAGGCCAACAGTGACATCATGACTCTGCTTCTAGCAAGGATAATGTGGCAGTGAGCTTCCAGAACACCTGTCTTCTGGAAACTCAGAGATAAGCACACATCAGGGGGCTGGGAGGGGGTGGTGGCACGCGCACACATAGAGAACAATGGCCAATTTCACTTTATCCACTGGTAACAGTGACTCTGTTAACAGTGTTTGCATTTTATCCTCAGGAATCCCTGAAAAGGAGCAGGTTTCATCTTCGTTTTACACTGGAGGAAGAAGAGGGTTAGAGCTGCAGAGCTCTTCAATCAGCAGTCAAACAGTCTCTGTGGGAGATGAGATGGATCTGAACCAATCCTGAGGTGCCTGCTCTCAACAGCTGGCTTCCCCCACAGAGCTCTGCCCCATGGTGACTCAGCCACCACTGAACTTAAGCCTCCTTATTAAGTTGCTTTGGTATCTGAGCATTAGTGCGGGAGAAAACTGTTGGAAAAATACGAATTTGATGAGATACAACTCTTGTCTTTATTGAGAGTAGAGACTCCTAAAACAAACAGCCACCATCGCCTCTTTCAGGCTGCTCCTTGTCAAGGGAATATTTTCAGACTGGTCCACCCAGGGCTCTTACTTGCACAGACCTGCACAATTACACAGGGCTCATCACAGGCATCAACTCACACTTAAAAACCTTTGACAGGCTGTCTAACCTCTCTGGGAGCCTCTGCCTTCTATGCCCAGCAGTTATGCAAAGAAAGGATCTGAAAAGGCACACTCCTCCCAAATGGAACGACCTGTGGGATTTTAGAGAACAGCCTGATGGCACACTGAGTCTCCTGCCTGCCTCAGAGCCAACAGGAATATGAGGAATGAGGGTAGGGCTGTTCTGCTCAACTCCATTTTAATTGAAAATTATGTCTAAAATCAACGCCGATCTGAACCCTGTTTATCTCTCTCCTCTCAGGTTGGGTAGATTTATTCATCTGCTCATATTAAAAGCTCTGCTAGTTCCCATAAATATGCTCATGTTTCTGTTTGCTTGTACGGTAAATGTCACAAGGATCACAGTGAAATTAAAATGGAACTCAAGGATGGCTGTCCACTAACGATCTATAACATATGAATCATGTCCGTAAGAACCATCACCCCAAACCTGGTTGTTCCAGTATAAATATTTTTCCCCTTCATTCTAAATTGCATAAGGGAGAATCTCCTAATGGATTTATGGCTTATCGGTAGGTTTCAGGGAAGCTGCAGATGGATGGCTTCTCTCCAATAGAGTATTCATTTAAGACAATCGACCCAAGTCCAATCCCGCAGTCTATTTGTTTTGGTAAACTGGAGTGCCCACGATTACTCACTTTAGCTTTAAGAGAAACATATCACCTTTGCAAATGCAGGTGCTCCACTCCCTGGCTTCACTTGAGCAAAAGGTGTTTCTAGAACCATTTTTAAGTAAAAGTGCCCATTCCATCTCCTAAGTGTTCATTTTCTCCCCCGAGGGTGCGACACAGTCTGAAGATGCACATTTGAACAAAATTAGGTTTATATTGTAAAGTAAGAGGCTGTCAAGTAGAGGCGTGACTCGGGATGACTTACAAATTAGGTGATGAAATGGCCAGTCCTCTCAGAATTCTCCTCCTCTCCCTCCTCTTCTTCCTCCTCCTCTTCCTCTTCCTCCTTCTCTTCTTCCTCCTCCTCTCCCTCTTCCTCTCCCCATGGCAGCTTCAGCAGGAACATGTCAGACAAACATGAGCTCAGGGACCTCAGCTGAGAGCTCTGAGTTCCAACTCTTACCAGGCAACTGGACCATCAGTCCACAACAGCAGAGGTGCCATGTTCGTACCTAGTACCAGGAACTGGATGCTGCTAGATCCATATCTGCTGCTCAGAAAATAAATTGTCTGACTTTCCCTGTAATGCCAAGACAGCTCTTAGGAGACCAGGGGAATGTGGCTTCTGGCTCCACCCAAGCATAGCCAGCAAAAACAGTTTCTCTCTCTCTCTCTCTCTCTCTCTCTCTCTCTCTCTCTCTCTCTCTGTGTGTGTGTGTGTGTGTGTGTGTGTGTGT
Organism: Mus minutoides; assembly: GCA_902729485.2. Taxonomy (NCBI): domain Eukaryota; kingdom Metazoa; phylum Chordata; class Mammalia; order Rodentia; family Muridae; genus Mus; species Mus minutoides. Next base: position 37,489 of record CACVCL010030606.1, read on the forward strand.
GTGTGTGTGTACATATTTGCTATGCTTACTTTGTAAAAAAAAATTCCTGGGAAAGTTTGATTTAGAAATTACTACATTACTAGAGACTGGAATAATCCAGAGCAAAGGAAGGGCTTTGCTTCACACTCCAACTTGACCCTGCCTAAGAGTGCCATACTTACTTCTTTCTGCTGGGAATGGGAACGGAGTCTCCATGTGAGTGTTGTTTTGTTTTGTTTTGTTTTTTCCCAGTAACTGGAACATAAATATAAAATGTGGCTAAAACTGCTTTTTCAAGAGAAAGTCCTTCAAAGTATCATTAAAAAAAAAAGAATATGATCAGAAAAAAGAAGTTACCGTCATGAAGTTTGTTTTTCAAGAGAAAATTTTAAATGTTCACCTGTATCTTTCTGCTAAGCATCAAATGGTTATTTCATTGGGGAAAAATGTCCCTAGACTTTACTGAGAGACACATCTCTTATTGTCTTGAATCAGTTTAGCAGAGAAGATGTAAAGCAGCATCCACCGCACTGACTGTCAGGAGGCAGAGGGGAATACACCCGTACCTGGTGCTTCACAGTGACTTAGTGAAGGCTTCCTTTGCAGTATTAGAGATGCCTACAGCAGTGAGGGCCCCTCCAAGGTCCAGCTTCATCCAAAGTCTCCAGGGAGGGCCCTGGAGATTCCCATCGATCCCACTGTGAGGCTAAAACTCATGTGCATAAGACCTTGGCAGATCATGAAATGGTATAAGAAAGGAAATTTGGTCAATGAGGGAAGTGGGTAGGCTCAGCTCAGTTGCGCTTATGTCTGCCCAAATTCTTAATGTCACTCAGCACATAAAAGACAATTACTGAACGCCCCCATTTTCCTCATGAGTAGAAACAAAAGGCCCCTTGTACTAAAGGCTGAGATAGGATGTTGTGTAAGAACTGTGACTGGCCGGATGTGCTGACACAAACCTAGACATATCTGAGAAGAGGGAACCTTAACTGAGAAAATGTCTCCATAAGATAGGCCTGCAGGCAACTCTGGGGGTATCTTCTTGATTAATATTGATGATGAGGGAGCATTCGGCCTACCATGGGTGGCGTCACACCGGAGCAGGCAGGGTCCCGAGCTGTATAAGGAAGCCAGCTGAGCAAGCCAAGAGGAGAAGCAAGCCTGTACACAATCCTCCCCATCTGTTTCCGTTCCTGCCTCCAGGTTCTTCCCTTGAGTCTCAGCCCTGATTTCTTTAGATGATGGACTGTGATGTGGAAGTGTAAGGTAAAATAAAACCTCTCTTCTCCAAATCGTCTTTGGTTGTGGTGTTTTATCACAGCACTAGAAACCCATGTAAGACACCTGGTGACTCGGTATCTTCCAAACACTGTGTTATTCCAGTAGAAGTATTAGAGAAGCCCTGCCCCCCCCCCGGCTTCTGTGTTCCCAACCTGTGTGAGCTTCCTCTCACTTGGAGAGGAATTGGAATAAGACCTCCATTCCGCAGCCATAGACACCACCTCATTTCTTGGAAGGAACACGTGGTCACATGTTCTCTCCTTTATGCACTGACATAGCACAGAAACTGTTGGGCAAGAGAAAGGGGAGCAGGGAAGAGAGGAATGAGACAGGGTAATTAGGAGTGAGCATAACCAGGGAGCTTGTATCCATGTCGGGGAAAATATCATTCTGGAACCTGTTGGCTTGTTCAGTGAATATACACTAACAAACAAGGAGGATAAATCCAAGAGTCAATAGTTTCTCGTTTAAAAAGTGATGTGTGAAAGAATTTTAATTACGGCCAGTGAATTTCTTTGGAACTATTATAATAACAATAATTTCTACAAGAAAAAAAAGGAGAGAGAGAGAGGGAGAGAGAAAGAGAGGGAGGAAGAGAGAGAGACAGCGCATACCACTGGCCACTGAGTGCTCACTGGTGTTTTAAACATGGTGCCTGAACTCTAGTCACAAGGTCATGTGTCTTGGTTTCCCACTCCAGGCAGTATTGGAAGAGAGATGTAATAAGAGATTGCATTAGTGCTACTTTAACTTAATTTCAGACGCGTGCTTTAGGAAAGTAAAAACCTAGGTATGTTATGGGGCTGGAAATGCATCTCAGTGGGAGAGAAGGGGAGTAAATAAGTCTCATCACAGCATCTCTGGCCAGATATCATAACAGTAACATAACTTCCACCCCTTGTCTCCACAAAGATCCCCTGAAGAAGCACATGCCTGGTCTCATCAAACTCATTGCCTTAAACACACGTATTTTAGCCTTTACACTTCACCTCCTTGGGCACAGAAGAGGTGTTCTGTTGCTCGTCTCCGCTGAAATCCTATGAAGATCTCATCTGTGCAGTCTCCCCTTGGTTTGCCTCTACATTGTCAGAGTGATGGTCTGGGTTGTGAACGTCCTTTCTCCATCTCCACTTCAGCTTCACATAGCATGTCTTCATTCCCCTCCTCTCCTCTGTCAACCTGTTATTGACCTGTCGCAGTGACTACTCACATCAACGACAGCCTGTCCTTCCCTGCATCCCCGTTCAGTCCCTGCAGTGTGCTTTCTGCAGGCAGAAGTCTGAGGAGACATGACTGAAACCTACATGGAGCATTCGCTGATACTTTCTGAAATTCCATAACACTTTGCCTGCATATTTCAGTAAGGGGTCTCAGATTGGACACTGAACACCATAGAGCCTTGTGCATCCAGCCTGCTGGAGGCAAGAAAATTTCACACTGGACTCTGTAGAGTACCATGCATCTGCTTAAAGAAGAAAAATTAACTGCAGTGTAAATGACAAAGCATAAAGCTCCTCTAACTTTGTGGAAATGCTACTGTAACCCAGTGCCATAACACTTCAGTTCTCCAGACGAAAGCCCTCAGGGACATCTGTAATTAAATCCCAGTCCCAGCACCAGATGGGGGTAATAACTAAAGCTGGTTAGTGCTTCTGGGCCTATAGAACTGCCCATTCTGAGCTTTCCCCTTCAAACCATCATGCCACATGGCTTTCCTATCTCTAGAAGTCATGCCTTTAAGGCTTATAGGAGCTGACGTTTGGTCCCCACCTTAGGAGTGACTCACCTCCCCCATCCAGTGATACCCCATGTACATTCATACCTCAACCATGCTGACCACTGATCTTCCTGCCACAGTGAGCCATGGCTCATGGATTGGTTGGCTTTTGTCCATGAAGTCTTCTCTCCCTGTTTTTATGATCTTCAACATGTTATTTCTACTTCTAGCTGTTTCGCGCCATCACTGAACTCACAGACTTGGGCTTTTAGAGGACATCTCCTACTCCATGTTTGTTCCTGCTGAGACCACAATGTACATTAATACTTGCCCTGCCCCTAACTGCTTTCTGGTCCTCTGCAGTGGGTGGAGCCAACTCAGTGTGAGGAGCACTGGAACTGACAGCAGAAAGAGTGAGTCCAAAGGCACCGAATGAATAAATATATGCACGCACGCACGCGTGCGCGCGCGCGCGCGCACACACACACACACACACACACACACACACACACGCACACGTGTGCACACACACACACACACACACACACACACACAACCACGGGCCTTGATGTCAAGGAGCCAGGATCCTGCACTGAATGAAGTCATAGTCACTGCTGGAGACAGGCACTCATGGAGTGTGATAGCCTCCTGCTGAATTCAGCCTTGGATGCTACTCCACCTATGAGAAGGTACAGGAATATCTGGGCCAGCCCAATCTCACTTACATCACTGGCCTCTGTTCATAGCTAGGAGATGATGTCCATGGTCCCCAGGGAAGAACTCGTGGCACTTGGATTAAGAATCACAAGGTACATGGTGGGCTCAGGAGGAGACCAGAGGAGCAGGCATTCGCATTGCTGCTGTAGACCAAATACGCAGTAAGAAGCAACTTAAGGGAAAAGTGGCTTATTATGGTTTCAGACCATGAAAAGAGGTGGGCATGGTAACAGGGGCAGGGCCACGGTGAGTGAGTGAATGCTGGTGCTCCTGACACCTGCTTGCTGGGATGTTAAACTTGAGCCTGCAATCAGGTCAGGCAAGAGGAAAGGCCTGTCCTGTATCACAGCTGTCTCCTCTGAAGTTATTGGCTCCTTCAGTGTTAGGTGCCCAGAATGGGTAGATTCTTAGAACTTAAGCTTCCCCTGAAAGAACTGGTTAGACTGGAGCTTGAACAAAATGATGGGCAAAGTCCTTTCTTGCTTGCTCTGGCCCTGGGAAGAAACGCAGTCCCTGGCTGCATTCTCTGTCCTTTCAGGGGTCAGAGCACATACTCTGATGATTGATGGGCTGGCTCTATCTGGTAGCCATTGTCTCACTGGCAGACAACACAGCTCCTGAGCGGTCTCTCCTTATTGCTGCCACTTTGTGGACAGCATGAGTGACTGACTTCCATAAAGAAAACTGGAGATGGGAGATGACAGGAGGGGGCTTCAGTGTGCGGGCACTTTTCCACCTCCACAGCACTTCCATTTATCCCCTGTGCCCTGCAGTTGAAGCTCTCACAACAAGAACTGTAACTTTGCCAGGTACCTGGGTATCCTGGCAGAGGCCAAAACCTTTGGTGCAGAATTTGCCATAGCCTACGGGTAATCACTGCCTTTATTTCCGTGCCTCAGATGGGGAAATTAAGACTCATTTGTTTGAGCAAAGTTTCAGACAGTAGGAGGCAAAGATGTGCTGCAACTATTCAGTGCTCCTTAGTGTGGCTTCAAAGACAGAGTTCCTTCCTCTTTCCCAAATTATTGGATTATTCACCCATCATTGCTGATGCACCCTGGCTACCACACAGTATGTCAAGTAAAGGAACTGCAGGAAGTAGTCCCATCTCCCCCTCTCTCTCTCCCTCTCCCTCTCCCTCTCCCTTTCTCTCTCTCCCAGTCCTTCTCCCTCTCCTTCTCCTTCCTCCCCCCCCCATCATGTCAGTACCTGCTCTTGATGGAAGAGACAGTAAATGTCTCTGCCTGATTCTTGGTCAGTGGCTTGTGGATAATCTTTCTATCCCCTCAGCACAGCCACTCCCTCCAGCTTCCTCTGCTGACTCAGCCATTTCTTGTTGCCTGGGGCCCTGGCTGAGTCTGGTCAAATGGCTTTGAATAAATTCATGGTGTGGTAGTGTGCAGGCTTTGAGTCACCTGTACAGTTCAGGTTCATTCCCACCTCTCATGGACTGAGATGCTGACATTTTTACTAACTCTGTGTGAAAGTGAGGTCATTTTTATGCACCCTGATTCCTTCATCTCTCAAGTCCTGTCTTACCAGGCCAGATTTGTTCTCAATGACCAAGAGAGAGCATAGACCCCTGAAACCTTAGAGCCTGCCCGTGGACATTCCCAGTACCTTCAGGTTTGAAGTCACTTATGTGCTGAGTGGAGTGACTGCTGGTCTGGCATTCTGTGTGATAGTCTCCCACTTTAGTAGGCTGTTGTTCCAACTGCTGACCAGGATCAGTGCACATACACAGCTTTAGCCCTCTTAGCAGAGATATCTTTCCTGTCAGTCCTAGGGTCCCAGACCATGGAGTAAGAGTCAGACAGTGACATTACTCCTCACTGCAAAAGTACAGATTGCATTTAGGATCTAGAGCCCCAGGAGAAAATGTCAGGGATATAGAAGGACATGAGCAGGGTGACGGTGGGCACACAGGTTGGGGGCACAGGCTTGAATTTCCCAATAGGCACCAAGGGTTGGAGGTTTGTTTGTTTTCATTAATAATCTATTTATTCACTATTTATTTTACATCCTAATCCCAGGCCCCAGCTCCTCCCAGTCCTCCTCCACCCCACTCCCTCATCCCCTTCCCCTTTGAGAAGGGGGAGGCCCCCATGGGTACCAACAAGGGTGGGGATTCTTGTTCACATGATCTGCTAGGATTTGCTGGAAGTGGACCAAAAAGAGAAGGTCAGGAATTTTCAGAAATACTGAAGGAGAACAGGGAAGGTCAGAGCCCTGCTCTGAAAAGATTCAGTGAGAGGTTCCAGCTAGAACTGGATTTTGCAAACACAGCCAGAGTCAAAGCAAAGAATTGAAGTGGAGCCTATTAGGGAAGGACTCAGGAGAGTCTGAGTAGAGTGAGGGGTATTTATCTAAAGGAAAGAAGCAAAGGAAGGAGAGAGAGGGGGAAAGAAGGAAAGGAAGGAAGAAGGGAAGGAAAGAGGGAAGAAGGGAGGAAGGGGAAGGAAGGAAAGAAGGAAGGAAGGAAGGAAGGAAGGAAGGAAGGAAGGAAGGAAGGAAGGAAGGAAGGAAAAGAAATGTCATTGCTAGATTGGGTGCTGAATGAAATGGGAAACAGATGTTAATTCACAATTTAGTCAATGGGTGTGAAGCAAGCACCCTGGTGCAAGTTGCTTTGTAGAGACACAATGAATTGGGTGAGTGCAGAAATAAGTAGGTGAATGAATGAGTGAGAGAGTGAACTAATGAATGAATGAACTCGTGAATAAATAAATGAGTAAATTGGATTCTACATCAACCAGAACACTTCATATCACCCTTCTAAGTGGCAAATTTGGAAATAAATTCATTTAAAAACAGCAGAAAGATTAACCATCTTTTCTGTTAATGTACAAATTACTCGCTTAGCATTGACTTCTGTCTCTCACTTGAACCTCACCATAGCACACAGTGCAGCCTGAGAAGTATTTAAAGAGGGTCCTAGAGGATGCCTATTCAGATCGCTCTTCATGAGTTCTCCAACACTGAGGACCATTCCGAGAGGAGGCACGTGCATAGCGATCTGCATCCCAGCTCTACACTGGGCTGGGCCCCGTTCTGATATTTTCCAGGAGAGAATTGATATTTCCTTTTTGAAAACCTATCTCAGTCATTGAGGGGTACAGAAGAGAAGAGAGTACAACCTTTCCCTACACCACCAGCACCCCTGGAAGATGGCAACACAGAACACCAGGAGAGCCCTCTCCGTTACTCTGAGACTAGACTCAGAGTAGCCTGGGTTTACATTTAAAACAACCCATATTCCGGGTCAGAGTCTGCAATGGCTAACTGCTACTCCAGCAGGCGAGTCTGTACCATGCTGGCTGGGAGCCGATTGGGTGCGTGGGATGGACTGGAGAGGGGAACAGATGGGCCACTTAGAGGTTGAGCACCTGTCAGACCCGTCAAAGTGTCTACTAAAGTTACAGGGCAGAAAAGAACTGTCCCCCCTCCTCACCACTCCCCATGTTGAATGTTTCTTTAGAAATTTCACTCATGTCAAGGAACTTCCCAGAGCAGACTATTTGTTGTCTGAAACTCAACACTGGCTTTGAGAGCCCTGTCCATGGCCTTCTTGCCTTAACCAAGTGCTCACCCTGGTCCAGGCCACCATTCCCAACACAGGGTCATTATCCATCCATTTGGTCTCAGGAGGAGTCTAGGAAGCCTTCTGGGGCTGCAGGCCAGAGTGAAACTGCCTCACGATTGCAGCCAGAAGAGGGGTTAGCCTGGGCTTTCCCCAGGGCACACCACTTTCTTGTCCCTCATTAAGACAGGCCCCAGGTTCTCCCCTATCAGAGCAGGGCACACGCCCAGAAGAGGTTTGTATTACCCCCCCCCCCCCACACACACACCCAGAGGATACACTCTTGTTATTTTAGGTCTGTGCTTTTGATAAATTGTATTTATTTATTCAATTGATTTTAATTGACACATAGTGGCTTTCCATATTTATTGGGTACAGCATGACATTGCAACACTTGCTTACAAGTCTAATGATCAGATCTGGATAATTGGTACATCAATCAGCTCAGACACTCATTGTTTCTTTGTGCTGGGAACAATGAAAATCTGCTCTAGGAGCTGCTTTTAGGAAATATCATGATTGCTGCCAGCACAGCTCTATCATTGCACGGCAACACATTAACATTCCTGTAGA
>CACVCL010030610.1:0-45309 GCA_902729485.2 Mus minutoides
GTTCTTCTCAAACTATTCAACAAAATAGAATCTGAAGGTACATTACCCAACTCATTTTATGAAGCCACAATTACTCTGATACCTAAACCCCATAAAGACACAACAAAGATAGAGAACTTCAGACCAATTTCCCTCATGAATATCGATGCAAAAATACTCAACAAAATTCTCGCCAACCGAATCCAAGAACACATCAAAAACGATCATCCATCACGACCAAGTAGGCTTCATCCCAGGAATGCAGGGATGGTTTAATATACGGAAATCCGTCAACGTAATACACTATATAAACAAACTCAAAGATAAAAACCACATGATCATCTCCTTAGATGCTGAGAAAGCATTTGACAAAATCCAACACCCATTCATGATAAAGGTCTTGGAAAGATCAGGAATTCAAGGCCCTTACCTAAACATGATAAAAAGCAACCCTTACTTTTTTATTCATCCCCAAGATCTAAATAACATTAAAAGTCCCACAGTCTTGCATATTAAAAGTTCCATCCCTTAAAATATCCAATACCTTTTAAAATCCAAAGTCTTTTTACAATTAAAAGTCTCTTAACTGTGGACTCCACTAAAATACTTTCTTCAAGAGGGAAAATTATCAGGGCACAGTCACAACCAAAAGCAAAGTCAGACACCAACCATACAATGTCTGGAATCCAACTCATGATCTTCTGGGCTCCTCCAAGGGCTTAGGTCACTTCTTCAGCCCTGACCTTTGTAGCACACACGTTGTCTTCTAGGCTCCAGCTGCATGTACTTCACTGTGGCTCCTGTTCTTGGTGGTCATCTCATGGTACTGGCATCTCCAAAACACTGCATGACCCCTTCAGTCCTGGGCTATCAATTGCAACTGAGGCTGCACCTTCACCAATGGCCTTCCATGACCTCTCACAGTGCTGAGCCTCAGCTGCTTTGCATGACCCCTTCATGCCTTCAAAACCAGTACCACCTGGGTGACTCTTACACATTGCCAAGTCCTGCAGCAGCAAGAGGTACTACCTTGGCTATCTCTAGAACACAGCTTTTTTGTGCTTTCAGAAAACACTTATCAGAAGATGTCACCTCAACGATGCTGGTCTCTTCTTAATCACGGCTAACTTCTTAGCTCCAGCTAACCAGCATCAATAGTCCCATTAATACAAAGGTTTCACTTTAGTAGTTCTGGTATCTTGTTAATCACAGCTGATTCTTCAGCCCCAGCTAACCAGAACCACAGAATCTTAACAATCAAAATAGCAACAACCCTGATAAGAGTCTTTAATCTTCCCTCTGGAATTTCACAAGCCAGGCCTCCATCTTATGCACTGTTCTCAACATTATCTTCCAAACTCCTTCACAATATCCCACAGAACTCTTAACACTGGATGGATCTTCTAGCCCATTCCAAAGTCCAAAATCCTTCCACAGTCCTCCCCAAAACATGGTCAGATTTTCACAGGAATACCTCATTATGCTGATACCAATTTGTCTTAGTCAGGGTTTCTATCCCTGGACAAAACATCATGACCAAGAAGCAAGTTAGGAAGGAAAGATTTGTTCAAGCTTATACCTCCAAACTGCTGTTCATCACTACAGGAAGTCAGGAAGCAGGTCAGGAAGCAGGAGCTGATGCAGAAGCCATAGAGGGATGTTACTTACTGGCTTGTTTCCCCTGTCTTGCTCAGTCTGCTCTCTTATAGAACCAAAGACTGCCAGCCCAGAGATGGTCCCACCTACAAGGGGACCTCCCTGCAACGATAATTGAGAAAATGCCCCACAGCTGGATCTCATGGAGACACTTCCCCAACTTAAGCTCCTTTCTCTGTGATAACTCCAGCCTATGTCAAGTTGACACACAAAGTCAGCCAGTACAAGCGTTAATCATATGGAAGCCATGCTGCTGCTTATTAAATATAGTTTTTAAAATTTTTTCTTTAAGCAGAAAGATCCTAACTATGATGACCTCTTTGGCTTTGTTTTTTAAAAAGGAGTGCATGTATCAGAGGTTGGCCTTAAACTACTTATGTTGGGACTGGAGAGATGGCTCAGAGGTTAAGAGCATTGGCTGCTCTTGAGGAGGACCTGGGTCCCAGAATGAGCTTATTTGAGTTGTTTTCAAACCATAAAGTCTCCTTCATCACAATACAAACAATAAAGAGAATAAAAATTAAGATTATAGCAGCATGCTGGGATATGTATAACACTATCTCTCCACTACCTCTCCACTTAAAATGGCAACTTACTGAGGAAAAAAGTATTATGTCCATTCTATGAATTGAAAAACTGAGATCAACTTGTCACACAACCAGCAGTTGGCATACCAGGTTCTAAACTCAGGACTAACACCAAAACCAGTGAGTGAGCCTGTACTGTGGTGGCACCCTGTTCTCTCCCCTCACATGTTCCAGTAGAAGGTCCTATACCTATGCATGTATGAGCAGCACTATGTGGACTCAGTGGGGTTGTTTGCTTGTTTGCTTGTTTGCACTTCAAGCTGTAAAGGGGAAGTGGCAGGACAGATAAAGGAGAAACCGGAGGGGAAAGGATAGGGGCTGAGTTATTAAAACATTACACACATGTACCAACTTCTCAAAGCAACTTTAACAAATGGAATGATCTGCTTTACCTCTCTCAACCCCCACTTACCCAGCCTGAAGTCTCCCTTCACTACTGGAAGCCAGCTTTGCTGAACTACACTATTATTGTCTTTACATGAAAGTTAAAGATGTGTTCATACTACTAGACTATTATCAATTTTTAACTTGTGGCAGAGAGGTGGTAATGATACACAAAGAATGAACAATTTACCATTTGCAGACACTACCACACCCACCCACACCCACCAGCAATTTCCAGAATAACACTTGAGATGAAACCCCAGCCCCAAAGGCACTCGGCTAATTTCTTTAAACACGTCCTTCCCATGCCTGAGGGTCTGTGGTAGAATCCCTGCATCGTGCTTGAGGTCCTAGGTTCCATCCTCAGCACCACAGATAAAACTCTGCCTAAACTTATCAGACTAAAACACAAAGTGTGTATCCAACAGGTCACAACACCCCGAAACACTACTAACAAATTTCCAAACTTCCTAATATGAACACTAAAAATGCCACTGCTCCTTCAGGCCTTGGAATCCTGACTGCCTGGCAAAGCTAACTCCTCAGCAAGTCATGCTCACCTCAGTAGCTTCCTCTAGGAAGGCAAGCGCTAGGGGAACTAAACACACAGGGCTGTTCTTTCAAAGGATGGGAAACAGAACTTGAGAGCAAACATGGTTAATAGCTAAGTGACCTCGGCACTATCGTGTCTGATCTTTGGCTTTGTGCTTTATTGTGCACACAGGGATTGAGTTATTTCCAGGAAATCTTTCACTGAGTTGTGCTGTTGTCCCTCCCCCCTATAAATAAATAAATAAATAAATAAATAAATAAATAAATAAATAAAGCAAGCAAGCAAGCAAGCAAGCAAGCAAGCACTCAGGGTCAAACTCCCAAAGTTTGAACCAACTACAGCAGCATGCTGGACCGTCTCCCATGGCATGTTACTCTGTTGGCTATGGAGATTGCAGAAGCCCCTCCTCCACTGCTTCCTACACGAATGTCTGCACCACCAATAACCTTCAAGACTAAGATGTGTTGTTGCATTAAAATAACAGACTTCCTCTGGAATTTGACTAAAAGTGTGCTCAAATTTGAATTCTCCATTTCTTCCTTTTGTTATCAAGCTGTATCCACAGGTTGCTCCCAACATTTATATATTTGTTGTAGAAAGTTGTTTGCAACATACATATACATTACTCTGGGTCAGAAGCATTAAGAGTACATAAAGTTAAGATTTAAATGCTATGTATTAACTTAGGTTGTAAAAGATGGAGATATTGAAGGCATTGTAAGATCGATTATATTCTCTTAGAGGCCTGCTAAACAGGTTGAATGCACGGTATAACCGCAAGCTAAATGCAGTCTTAAAAGATCTTAAGGGTTCTTAATTTTGCTGTTAGGTCTGCCAAAACTTACCTATCTCATTATCTCAGAGGCCTTAAGAGAGACCTCTGAGAAGGTCCAAATGGCGCAGGCCTCCTCAGGTGCCAGACCTCAAGTGTACCATCTCTGAATGCACCTTCGCAGCTTCCCTTCCACAGAACTTATGTGGCCATTTACCTAAGGCAGGGTCTTAGCTATCTGTAAGTATTGCTTCTAATTGCTTTACAGACATTATTGCTTAAAACAAAATGCTTTCTACATACACCATTATTTCAGCAGTCCTACTTGAAGCCTAAGGCTAAACAGGCACAGTGGCATGGTAGGACCACCTAGATTTTTAGGTTAGCCTGAGCTACAAGTTTCCAGTCAAAATCTCAACTCTGAAGCTGTCTCTGAACCCAAAAATTTCACCTGTAAAGGACAAAGATGGTGCGTAGAGGCAAGGAGATAGGGTGTTCCTGGCACCTAAGCCAAAACTAGGGATGAATTTATAGGCCATTCCCCACCTCCCATAGGATTTTCTTGTCTAAACTGTTAGTGCAGAAACAAAAGTAATTCTGGGATTGCTATAATGTATCTCCATATAACTGTTCAAATTGTAAACACCACTGGAAACCTGAGCCAGACTACTTATCTGATATACCTGCAATTATCTTTTTCCAACTTGTTTTTATTAGCTATTTGGCAGGGTCTTATATATGCTCTGAACAGGAAAACTTGTAACCCCTCCTGCTTCTGCCCAAGTGCTGGGATTACAGGCCTGTGGCTCACACCTGCCTCAGTTTCATATTTCATGAAAAAAAATTTTTTTTCCTAACATTTAGTTTCACTTGCTTGACCAACATCCCAAAGAGCTCTATGTAGTTAAAATGGTAAACCACAAGAGAGCAAACACAGCATGGTACCATAGAGTCAACTAAGATTAAGAACTGGTATACTAAGGCTTTAGATATGATAAGTTTTATTTATCTGCTGGCACTTGATGCTCACAGGGCACCATACAACAAATTTTAAAAATACAATATAAAAAATAAAATCAAATCAAACAGCCAAAGAACTATCAATTCCATCAGAGGGCAATGCCCAGAGAAAAAACCCACCCCTCTGTCCCCTTATGAACATGAATTCCTCCTGCCTAAGTTTCACCTTAAGAAACATCAAAGTGCTAAAGGTCTTTGAGAAGTGTTAAAACGTGACATAGCATCTTTCACAAGGGTTTACCCCAAAATGCGTTCCTTATTTAATAAGAGCATTTCACAATCCAAACGTCCTTGAGCATCTGTTTTGGTCCTACTCTTGAGATTGCAGCCTTTAGTATTTTTCTCCTTATCCATTGTCAGATTACCTCCAGCAGGAAAATGTCACTTAAGGGGTAAGCAGTCTCCTTTGATCTAGAGTCCTACTGCAAAATTTAATTTTTAAATAAAAAGCAAGGAGCTAAACAAACTTAAGTATTTTAATTAATACAATAAAATGTTCCCAAGTGGTTGAAAGTCAAATTTTAACTTTGAGAAATATACTCAAGATTGTGATTACCAAGGGTTATTTGAAATCAACTATACAAAACAACATGTAAAAGTGCTTAGGTATGGCTAGAAAATTTCTAAGAACAGGAAAATGGTTTACTACACAATGATAGTCAGACCACATACAAGGAACAAGGCTCCGTGTGTCCTGCATGGGGACAGTTAATGCAGCATCCATTCTAAGAAAGCAGAGCAGAAGCTGTCTCTCATCTAATCTTCCACCACAGTCTTCCTTGTTAACAGAAGCACAAGCTGCCTAGCTAGCACTCCTGGAAGTCTGAGGGTGGTAAAGTCACATGCCAGTCACTCTGATGGCAGAATTTCTTTTCTTTTAGAATCCACACAAGTACAGAGGGAGACAAAATAGTGATGGCTAGAAACGTTTTAAAAACAAGAAATTTTAGCCGGGCGTGGTGGCGCACGCCTTTAATCCCAGCACTCGGGAGGCAGAGGCAGAGGCAGGCGGATTTCTGAGTTGGAGGCCAGCCTGGTCTACAAAGTGAGTTCCAGGACAGCCAGGGCTATACAGAGAAACCCTGTCTCGAAAAAAAAAAAAAAAAAAAAAACCCAAGAAATTTGGGGCATAAAATTAAAGACAAAAACAAAAACAAAAACAAAACCGGATTCATTAGTTGTCCCAAAATGTTAAAATAGCCCCTTAATGCTTGCTTGGTCTTCATGAACTGAAGGGCATTTGGGCTTATGCTCACACTTAAACCAATACAGTATCTGACTGCTACATACAAGCTAAGCAAATCTAGGCATTTCTGCATCTTCCATTGCACAGCATCCTGGTACCTAAGGACTCTGCACACACCCTTCCATTACGTGGAAGGCCAGGTCATATGCACGTTCGCAGCCCCTTCATCAACAGACAGTGGCTAGCATTCAACAGGTGTTCAATAGCTGCTTATAAATAAACTGATTAGAGGCATCCCACAAAAGCCCAAAGACTGTCCTACTACACAAGCATTTCTTAGATAGCCTCACTCCCAAGAGGAATACATTATTCTAAGTTACAGACAGCTTCTCCACTTTATAAGCACAGGCCAAAGTTGGACAAGACATAAAATATATCCTGGATGTCTGCTCATAAATCATTTTGAGAAATCAAGGTGAAAGGTGCTATATAAGTACAAAATAATACTCAAGACAGTTCAGTCAGAGTGCTACTTTTCTATGGTGCTGGAATGGTTTTGCTACACTGAGAGGAGGAGCACCCCAAAGCTACTCTTTTCATCATCAACAAAACTTTTTACAAACAGGCCATCACTATATAGTTTTGCGTGCTGCTATGTTCCATAATAAACTAGGTGACATAATAAACTAGGTGACAGAAGATGAAATTAAGCCACTTATTCTACATAAACCAATACTTTACCAAAGTTTTGCATTTTACAAGTCATATTCAAAAAACACACACAAATTAGCATTTTGTACACGAATGTTTATTTCTCAATTAAACATTCCCTTTAAACACAAGGAATGAATTCTAAATCTTCATAAAGATGAATAAAAAATGATATCCCTCCAGTATAGTGTGTATAAGCACTGTCCTTGGTCACTACTGGCATTTACTGTTTAACATCAAAAAACAAAAGTTATTTAAAAATCATGCTACTGGATTTCTATCCCTCCACTATGACCAGCTCTACACTGATCGGCCGGCAATGTTTTACAAGTTTATATCATCAGATCGAAGCAGGTTTAAGGTGTGAAACAGCTGTATTAGACATAAAGTTACAAGATATAGTCCAGTTCGTAACGAATGTAGGTGTTCTTATCATCATTGTAGATTCGTGGGTAATGTGCTATGAGAGCATCCTGGGAGCCAATGTAGATGGAGTTGTAAATTTTCCAATACACATCTCTGACTTTCCGAGCTGGGTGAAACAGACCCTAGAATAAATAAAAGGTAAAGTTACTTCTATTTTCAAGGGGAAAATAAATAAATAAACTTTAAAGCACTATAAGCTATACATATGACTAGAAATATTTTAGCTGGCATGATGGCACACAACTTTAATCCTAGCACTCAGAAACAGAAGCAAGTGGATCTAATTCAATGCTGGCCTGGTCTACATAGTGAGTTCCAGGCCAGCCAAGGCTACATAGTGAGGCCCCGTCTCAAAAAATAAAATAAAACAAACAAACAAGTAATTACTTTGAAGAAGGAAGGAAAAAAATCAGAAACTGAGTAACAAAATTGTGGTGGGTAACCACAAAATCTAACCTAATTTAATCTAATCTGTATCTCAATACAGAACTGTCTTCCACATGGTAATTAGGGAATGACTGACTTCAACATATTAAGTAATTTTTTGAGCAATCCCTGCATTAAAACAAAACAAAACAAAACAAAACAAAACAAAACAAAACAAAACAAAAAGCAAAAACCCATATTTAACCTACCTGTAAGCAATACTGCAACATTCTGCATGGTCCAATAGCAACCCTCAGGCCCTCCAGAGCTCCCATAACTGCCTGGATTACATGGGGAGATGTCTCAAACACATTAGGCCACACGTAGTTCAGTAAGTGATTCAGAGAATCTTCACAGCCAAATCCATAAACACCAAGTGACATGTGTTGTACCACTGCACTAGCTGTCTGTCTGTGAACAAGGTCCCTGTAATGGAAGGGAAAAGTCTCTTTAGTCTCATTTTTATATTTACTTGCACATTTGGAACTAATTACTCTCAGGAGTCAATCTCATTTTAAATTCTGTAACCTTGAATATTTGATAGTTAAGTCACAAGTCAAAATTAAATTTGTTCTCAAACTGGTATGATTTCATTCAAAAATTCAATTTAAGAGAAAAATAATCTACGTTTTTAAACCTGCATAAATAAGAATTTTTATCTCTAGCAGCATTTGAATTTGTATTCAGGACATATCAATCTATTATTCTCACTGAGTGCAAACAAAATAATGTTCATATTTCTGTCAAAATATTAACAATCCCTCAAAAGCATTAGGAAAAAATCTGAACTATAACACTATAATTTGCTAACTTATTTAATGATAAAGTTTCAATAAGTTTCCCAACTGAAGAAGTATTCATTTTAGTAATTTTCAAGTTACTACCTCAACTTGCACACTTTTTAAAAATTTCTTTAGAATTGAAAACAATCTCTAAAGCACAGTATTTTTTAAATATAGAAGCAACAAATATTTAGAACTTCAAATTATGAACTTGAAAACTTTTCTAAAACAGTTGAGATCACAAGAATGAATAGAAAATTATTCTGATGATTAAATTTACATGAAAATTACAAAAAGATTTGACAGAAGTCTAAATTTTCCAAAAATAAATTTGACATATTAATCGAGTATATGAAATTCAAATATATTTTGCAGTACAATATTCAAGAGCCTTTTTTTCTTATGAATAACAGCCCCCATAATAGAAAGTTTTGCCAAATTTTCAATTCTACTATCAGTTTATTTGTAGTCAGTATATGAAGAGACTTCCATCCATTCAGAACAAAACTTTTAATGTTTAGGAATTCCTCACTAAGAAGCAGTCTAAGAAGGAGCAAGGCAATTTACTGCTATTTTGTTTGGTCCCAGAAAGTAGCCTTGTACAGATTGTGATTACTAATCTGACTCCATAACTTAAAACATCTGTACTTCCTAGTACCTCACTAAATCTGTTTATAAAGTGACCGTTATGAAGGTCACTGAGTGACTGGCTATACCACGGACTGAATCTATACTATGGGCTTCATGCATGGCATAAATTTGCTTTACCACTGAATTACAACCCCTCACCTAACTTTCAAAATGTTCTTGTGAGACAGGGCAGGTGCACAGGTTGGCATGGAAATTTTCAATCCTCCAGCATCAGCTTCTGTAGTAGTTGAGATTACAGGCTATATTGTGGCTAGTTAACACTTTAAGCTGTACACTAAAGCAACCAGCTAAAAACCTAAGCAGCCATTGAAACTACTTGAACCTTACTTATACTTTCCTTTGTAATCTTGTTAGGTACAATTAATTTCTGAACTTCAATCTAGGGAATAAAATGTAAGACTATCAGCTACCACGAAAGTAGTATTGAACTAATAATAGCTACCATCTGAACACTGGAGGGCTGCAGAGCAAAGACTATGACTCTGGCAAGCTATCTTCATCTTCAATATAAGGTTAAGATTAAAAAAACTCAGATCTGGGCTGGTGAGATAGCTCAGCGGTTAAGAGCACCCGACTGCTCTTCCAAAGGTCCTAAGTTCAAATCCCAGCAACCACATGGTGGCTCACAACCATCTGTAGCGAGATCTGACTCCCTCTTCTGGAGTGTCTGAAGACAGCTACAGTGTGTACTTACATATAATAATAAATAAATAAATCTTAAAAAAAAAAAAAAAAAAAACAACTCAGATCAGCTGAGAATAAAGCTTGTTTGTAGATCACTGGCTTAATATGTATGTATGGAGCCCTGGAGTTACACACAGTGCTTAGATAAAACCAGGCATAGTGGTATATGTCTACAATCCCGATACTCTGGAGGTAGAGGGATGAGAAATGAAGTCTAAGGTCATGTTCAGCTACATAGTAAGTTCAAAGCCACCCTGGGTGACCTGAGACCCTGTCTCAAAAACAAAACTATTGGCTTCTCTGCCATACTAATACATGTTCACTTTTTTTTTTTCCCTAATTGCTTAACACATATGAAAAGATTAACAAGAATAGGGGACCTGGGAGAGAAAATCTGGGTACCTCACTATAACAAATATTAAGGTAAGAAATAATACTTATGTGAAATAATCCACAGTAATGTTTCTTCTTTAACAATACAAAATTTAAATTATCTTAGTAAACTCTACAATGACACATAATTATCCATTATTTCTCTGCATTTCCTTTTAGTCACTTACCTGTCCATTAACGCATCCTCAAGTAAAGGCGTCACAGCATAGATGTAGTCTTTCCCCATTTCACCAATATACTCAAACAAGAAGGAGAGTGATTTTAACACTCCATTTTGCACATTAAGTTCAGGAACTCTGTATTCATTCATTAAGGCAGGGAGTACTGTGAAGGGGGAGCATGTTTCAGCAACAATGGCTATTGCTACAGTCGTACAAACCCTGTTCTGCCTTTCCTGAACTTTGAGGTTGTTTAAAAGTGTAGCCAATACATCGTGAGGGCTAAAAAGAAAGAAGAAATACATCAGTATGTTATCATACTTATGAAATTTGCTCTCAGAGAATACAAAAACTGCAAGGGAATGGATAAAACACACTACTTTCTCATCACTAGGATTGTGGTTTTAAAAGGATATCATTACAACTTCCAAAAATAAAAAAGGCTAAAGAGAAAAGGGTTTTAAAAAAAGCTTCAGGGGAGGGCGACCCCATAGGAAAGCCAGCAGTCTCAACTAACCCAGACCCCTGGGAGCTACAAGAGACTGAGTCACCAACCAGATAGCATACACTAGCTGGTTGGAGGCCCCACCTGGCACATATATAGCAGAGGTCTGCCTGGTCTGGCCTCAGTGAGAAGATGGGTCTAATCCTCAAGAGACTTGAGGCCCCAGGGAAGAGGGAAGCCTATTTAGGGGGCAGGAGAAGAGGCGAGGGGGAAGAGGACTGGGATGAGGAACCACGAGGACAACGACTGGAATGTAAAGAAAGAAAACAAAACAGGAAACAGGGGAAAAAAGCTTCACACAAATAAATACATTCATCTTAATGTTAATTCAGGTAGACTCTTTTTACTCTTTAAATTTTTTGAAATATAAAAAATTGACTAGTCTAAATGGCCTCAAGAGCCAGGCAGCCTTATAGATGTAAGACTATCCCAAAACTCTGGACTACTTGCAATACAATCTGTTCCTCATCTTCCCGTTAGCCCACTCCCATGGTTTTCTTAAGCAGGGTCACCCTACCTAGCTCTGGCTGCCTCCCACCCAGCTTTTACATACTCCTTTGCTAACAGTTAGAGACAATGGAGTTAATCAATTTTGCACTGTATCTATTTGCAGCAATTTTTTTTTGGAAATCACACCACCACTGACACAAACAGTTCTATTCTATTCCTGAGAAATGAAAAGAGATGTTTATCTATCCTGAAGGAAATGTTACCTAACTCATCAGACTTTTGTATGTTTGGGGAAATTATTTCCCAGTTGTCCTAGTTTCCTTTCTGCTTCTGTGATAAAAAATACTCTAGCCAGAAGAAATGTGGGGAAGAAAGTGTTTATTTCAGCTTCTTTTTTTTAAAAAGACTTATTTATTTAAAGTCAAATAATGAATAAGTGCTCTATCTGCATGTACACTTGTGAATCACCATTTGGTTGCTGAGGATGAACTCAGAACCTCTATTAAGAGCAGACAGTGTTCTTAATCACTGAGCCATCTCTTCAGCCCCTATTTTAGCTTCTATATCCAGGTCATAGTCTATCACTGAGGGAGGAAGTCAGGGCAGAGAGCCAAACAGAAATTGAGGCACAAATCACGCAGGCATGTTGCTTACTGGCTCACTTGTACGCTTATGCTCAACTTGCTTTCCTATATAGCCCAAGACCATGTACTATCCACATGAATCAATTATCAAGGCAACGTCTCACACACATGGTCACAGGCCCATCTGATCTGTGCAATTCCTTGTCTTCCTAAGGTGACTGTGGGCTGTGTCCAGCTTCCAGCTGAAGCTAATTAGAACATTGGAAAACACACATTGATAGTCTCATTTCCTACCATTAAATGGTTTTCTCGGCTAAGTTTTGATGAAGAAGCAAATAACCACAAATGAATCCATAAAGCAGATGAGTATGTGAATCAGCCTTGAAACAATGCAGTTTTTAAAACACAGAAAGTGAATATAAGATATGAATTATAAGCCGGGCAATGGTGGCGCATGCCTTTAATCCCAGCACATGGGAGGCAGAAGCAGGTGGATTTCTGAGTTGGAGGCCAGCCTGGTCTACAGAGTGAGTTCCAGGACAGCCAGGGCTACACAGAGAAACCCTATCTCGAACCCCCCCCCAAAAGATATGAATTATATACAAATATTATATTAACAAAACCTGGGTTCAATTCCCAGTACCCACATGGCAAATGTGTGGCACCTGTTACAATTCCAGTTCCGGGGCTTCTGACACCCTCACATACACAAATGAACATTAAAAAAAAAAAAAAAAAAAATTAGGAAAAAAAAGAAGGGCTGGATTCATGGATCAGGAATAAGAGCACTTGGCAGCCCTTCCAGAGGCCCTGGGTATGATTTTCAGCACCCACATGGCAATTATCAACCATCTCCAAATTCCAATAGATCTAATGCTTTCTTCTGGTTCCTAAGGGTACAGTACAGGCACACAAGTGTCATACAAACATATATGCAGTCAAAGCATTTATATACATAAAAATTAGAAATAACAAAAAAGATTAAGTATGTTTAATACAAAAAAAATTCCTAATGTTAAGAATGTTATACATGCACATAAATGAAGTTTGATCAAATCCATCCCTCCCCTTCTCTCCCTTTCTAATGTGTCTCCTGTCTCTCCCTTCCTCCATCAGTCCTCCCCAAGTTTATGGTTTTTTTAAATCCACCAAATTAGAGCTATACAGTCTGCTCAGTGGTAAAGAGCACTAGCTGCTTTTCCAGAGGACCCAGGTTTGACTCCACCATTCACTTGATGGCTCACAACCATCCATACCTTCAGTTCTAGGGCATCCAACACCTTCTTCTGACCGCCAATGGCAGCAGGTATGCACAGGTGTACATACATGCATATATATGCATGCAAAACATTCGACATAAAATAAATAAATCTTTAAAAAGAAATTAAACCCACTAAGTCCACATAGTGCTACTAGTATGTGCGTAGGTGGAGACATTTACTGAAGTATGTGCAGACTTCCAGGGGCCACATCTCTTAAAACTGAATCTCTGGAGAAGTCACCAATTGCCAATAGCTACCCAGATAGGGTAGACTTCAGGAATCCCTCTCCCTTCCATGCAGCTAGTTTGGCTGACTTGATCTCGTTCTTGCAGTCATGACTGATGTGAGTTTACGTGTGCAATTGCAATGTCATGTCCAACCAGTGTTCTGCTGCAGATGCCTACTACCTCTGACTTTTACAACCTTTACACCTGCTCTTCCAAAATGATCACCAAATCTTGAGGATAAGGGGTATAATGTAATGGCATGATAAACTGCACCCTAAAATTTTCATCTTTATACCCATAATCAGTACACTTCTCAACCTTATCAGAGGTTGAGAACCTTCACTTATTTTTGTATGTATGAGTGTTATCTGCATGTGTTCACTGTCTGCTCAAAGGATCAGATGCCCCCTACCACCACCACCACTGGAGTTTATAGTCATAGGTTGTGTGAGCCGTGTGGAGGCTGAGATCAAACCTGGCTCCTCTGCAACAGTGGCCAGGGCTCTTTCCTGCTGAGTCACCTTTTCAGCCCCAGAGAAGCTTCATTTTGTTAAGAGCAATTAAAACCAAGGCCCACAATCTGACAATGTGTGGAGAGTAAAAGACTGCAGAATACTTAATATTTTAAGCAATATTCCAACCAGGCATAATGGTACATGTTCTTAATATGTTTTTGATCTCAGCACTGGGAAGGCAGAAACAGGCAGATCTGTGACTTTGAGGCCAGCTTGGTTACACACCAAGTTCCAGGACAGCCAAGATTATATAGATAGATCCCCATCTCAAAAGAACAAAAACAAGAAGCAATACTCTAAAAAAGGACCAATAAAAACTTGAATGTACCTCTAAAAATACCTATACTTTGCTAGGGAAAATTTTAAAGCCTTCTGAGTTAAATAAAAAAATTAAGAAAATATTGTTAAGGTCAGTGGTTAAATAAAATGCTTTTTTGAGCCGGGCGTGGTGGCACACGCCTTTAATCCCAGCACTTGGGAGGCAGAGGCAGGCAGCTTTCTGAGTTCAAGGCCAGCCTGGTCTACAGAGTGAGTTCCAGGACAGCCAGGGCTGTACGAGAAACCCTGTCTTGAAAAACCAAATAAAATAAAATAAAATAAATAAAACAAATAAATAAATAAAATGCTTTTTCTTCAAATGATTAACTATACTATGCCTCCAAAGATATGTCTACATGAAAGTACTTTCCAACACAATGAGTTTATTATAACCTACTCACCCAATAGCCTTTGCGATATAACCAAATGTATTGACAGTAGCTCTTCGAATAGCTTTTTTGTGAGCTTTTAAGAGCTCTAAAAGCTCAAAGCAAATCCTCATCCACTCTCTTGCAGATACATATTCAGCTCCCCTAAATTAAAAAAAAAAGTGCAATTAAATGAAGTAACATTTTGTTAATGTATTTTGATTCTTTTTGGTTTTTTTGTTTTGTTTTTGTAGTGTTGGGGATGAATGGGGATGAAGCCCAGGGCCCATGAATGCCAAATAAGGGTTCTACTACTCTAATGAGAGATTAGAAAGTGAATGTGCATATTCAATTCTGAAATCGTTATTAACTCATCTTAAATAAATGAAAACTATTATCACTCTTTTAAAAAGCCTGACTTGTTAAGTGATGCTGTATAGCTTTAATCCCTGATCTAAATTCAAAGCCAACCTGGAGTTCGAGGTCAGCCAAGGATACAGTCAGACCTTGTCTCAAAAGAAAAGAAAATAACAAAAAGAAAGTAAGAAAGCCTGACTTAGTTTTTAAATTATACTGCTAAGCCAGGCAATGGTGGCGCATGTCTTTAATCCCAGCATTCGGGAGGGAGGCAGAGGCAGGTGGCTCTGTTTGAAGACAGCCTGGTCTACAGAGTGAGTTCCAGGACAGCCAGAGATACAGTAAAACCCCATACAGGGTGCCAGTGTGAGGGGGAGAGGGAGATACCCACACAAAACAAAACACTATACCGCTATTTCCTATTACCACTCAAAGTGAAATCTTGCTTAATCTAAAAAGAAATCTGCCTATACTTGAACTAAAATATGAGTTGTTGCTATGTAATCTGCTTACCTGTCAGCAATGCGTCCAACAAGATCAATACAATTCTCTTGTACTTTTTCATGTCTGTTCTTTAAAATGGGGGTGAGTCTAGGCAGGAGATCTTTAATTGGTGGTGTCATCTTATGCATACCTATTTGACAGAAATCAAGGAACTATTAAAACCTGAACTGCAAGTTTTCTTTTTTCCTTTTACAGTACAGTAAAAATAAGTTATAAGCTATGCGGTGGATAGTGGATGAAGACCCCAGATTCTAATTAGAACTTTTTAAAGCTATTAACAGCTTCTTGTTACATTTAGAAATCAAAGAAATCAGTAAAGTGACTTTAAAAATGAGGGTTACTCTACTGAGTTAAAAAAGATCTTATTTGCTTTTGAAATGTTATTAGTACACTGACATTTAAATATGGGGACAGCCTATGTTGTGGCCAAACACAACAATATAAGCCAAAGCTAGGTCAGATCAAACCAGTACTACCGGTCCCTTTAACTGAAAAACAAATCACACCTCCAGTCTCCCTGAAATGCAGGGCACATATGGATGTTATTTAACCTATGAAGAGAGAAAAAGAGGCAGCTAGAGGGGCTCTTGATCTAACTAGAATTACTAGAAGCTCTGATTCTCCACTGCTTTTCTCACGTTTGTCAGATGAACAATATGGTTTACAACTCTGGCAAACCAGAGAACCACAAGTGGCTAAAAGACTGTTGGCAAATCATTATCTGTACACATCTGGGCTAAAAGGGGATTCTGTGTAAATGCAGCAGTTCAAGGCTCTATACTGCATAACACTCCTTTCCCCAAATGGGGAGAACAGTGGTTACAACAGAGGTATTATGAACTCTCGGCCTTTTCTAACCTTTCAGTCCTAAAGGAGTTACTTTCAACACTGTTTAAATACAATGGGATTTTGAACGCAGGAATCCTTTTTATATGCTTCATAATAATTCCTTAGAAAAAAGTGACCATACCTGAGATTGTTTTTTGTGTTTTTAACTTATAGATAAAAAACAAGATAGATAGCCTTTTTTTAAACCAAGTCATCTTCTTTGAACTTATAATATAAAAAATAAATAAATAAATAAATAGGTAAATCTCAACCAGTCAAAATACCTTACCATAGAAAAGTGAATAAAGGAAATTTCTAAAACTAAATTACACCTTCAGGGTTGCTCCTTCCTCTTAAATAAGGTGCTAGATTATTTTTCAGCTGATGCACTAGTTCTATTAGAGCCCTCTCTCCCATTAACTCAAAACATTTTGGGCTGTAATTATTTCTGTACTTTAAATTTCTGTACTAAATTTCTCCTTAAACATTTTTAAGTAAAATATAAATAGATAATAAGGGAGATTGGTTACATCTGACAATCCTAAAGTGCTCCAGAAAAGATTAAAAAAAAAATCAACAAACTCCTAAATACAATTTTATATCTTGCTTTCAAAATACAAAGAAAGGCCAAATTCTCACATGACCAGCAAATTCCATACCTATTACGTTTACAATAGCCTTCAGTGCTCCAAGAATGCTGCCCAATACTTCAGGATACTCTTCACCCAAATATTCATACAGCACCACACCCAAGTGCCCCATCAGTTTTTCCTAAATAAAAGGAATGTTAAAAATGTTAACTTTTTCCATTAAGCTACCTGTTTTAAAAAATAAACATCTGTAGAATAGATTACCTCTTGACAAGTCTTCATAACAACAGCAGTTCGAGAAATCAAGTCAGCTGCTTGCTGCCTAACCTTTGCTGATTTGTTATTTAAACGCCATAAAACTGTACCACAGATCTGAGGCAAGTATGGTTTGACTCGTTTGCCAAGAGCATTAACTACTGTGCCAAAGCCATTCAACATTACTGAATCCTAAAAGAGAAAAGGTAAGTTATATTTAGAAAAACAAAAACAAATCACTAAAAATATAGAATTTAGTTTTGACCGAAAAGTTCATTGTTCAATAACATTCAATCTTTTCCACCCACCCAAACATCCCATTTGTTTTAAACCAAAAAATCTGAGGTAAAAGAACATGTTAAACTGAGGACAACTGGTCATTAAAATGTCTTTTAGGGGATATCTGCTTGGGCTGGAGAGATGGCTCAGCAGTTTAAGAGCACTGACTGCTCTTCCAAAGGTCCTGAGTTCAAATTCCAGCAACTACATGGTGGCTCACAACCATGAGATCTGATGCCCTCTTCTGGTGTGTCTGAAGACAGCTACAGTGTACTTATGTATAATAATAAATAAATCTTTGGGCCAGAGCAAGCAGGGCAGATCCAGTTCCCAGCAACGACAGGATGGCTCATAACCATCTGTACAGATACAGTGTACTTATATACATAAAATAAATAAATAAATCTTTAAAAAAATAAAAGGGATATCTGCTTTTTAAAAGTAGGTTTTCATAAAATAAAAAATAAAAGTAGGTTTTCTACATAAATGAAAGTCAATGGCAACATGCCACGATAATCAAGTTTTTGACAGGGCAGGGTGATAGCTCGGCTGGTAAAGTGCCTGCTTCCAAGCCTCATGCCCACGCCCCAGGAGACACATGGTGAAAGGAGACAACTGATCCCCAAAATCTCCTTCTAATTTTCACCCACACATATGCACAAAAAGTAATAAAATGTAAAAACAAGAAATAAAGCGGTTGGCTGCCCTTACCTCTGTAGTCTGTTCTTGGAAAGCATAGAGAATACCATCAATCAGTTGTTCCTCAAGTTTATGGTCAATATCTGCTGCGCCTAGATTACCCATAATTTTCTCAATTGTTTCCATCACCATTTTCCTGTACTGCTCAGCTTCATCCTTCAGATCATCAACAATCCTAGATATGATCTCTGCTGCACCTACTTTGTTTGCCAACTCCACAGTTGTATCGACTAACTAAAAGACAAAAACAAAATAAAACCCTTTAAATCTATTTACTTTTCCAAGGAAATAAAACTTACTAAACTTTCAATGTGAGAGCACCTAGATATGGATCTTTCAAATTCGATGCCAGTCTGGAGGGACAAGGCCCAGGCCAGCCCAAAACTTAAGATCCTATCTCTAAAACAAAAGCAATTCTAAGTAAAATTATACTTAGGTTTCAGCTAGCTAAAGCCTCAATTTACCAGACAAAACCATCAGCTCATAGTTTAATACTGTTGAGCTGGGAGGCTGAGGCAGAATGACCAAGATTTTGAGACCAGCTTCAGCTACAAACTAAAATTTTGCTCAAAAAAAGAAACAAACAGGGCTGTAGAGAAGGCTCAAAAGGTAAAAGGCACTTGTCAACAAATCTGCTAACCTGAGTTTAATCTCCATGATCCACCTGGAAGAGGTAACTCCTGCCTGCTGCTCTCTGACCTGACCTTCACACATGCATGCCCTGAGGCACATATACAGACCACGTAAGTAAGTGTAATTTAAACACAATACATATACATATATACATACACACAGGGGCTGGGCTAGACAACTGTGGACAGTGGTGGGGTTCCTTCCAGAAGACCCAAGTTCAATTCCTACATGGTGGCTCATAACTGCAATTCCAGTACAAGAGCTGATAACCTGGCCTCTTGAAGGCATGACACACACCAAATAGTGCACAGATATATGTCCAAGAAAAACACCAATACACATAAAAAATAAAAGTTTAAGTTTTAAATACACTAGTTAATGGGAATTTCACATTAAATGTATGCTTTTAAAAGAAAAGAAAAAAAAAAAAAAAGACACCCAAAAAGAGGCCAGGTGTGGCTAAGCACACCTTTAATTCCAGGACGGAGAAGACGGCAACAGGTGGAGCAGTTTGAGGTCTACAGAGTGAATTCTAGGCTACCTAGTGAGACCCTATCTCAGACAGACAGACCAAACAGAGAGAATGGAAGTCCATCTCTGGTCACAGTAAAATACATACAAGTATAAATTTTAAGATACTCAAAGCAAATTATAATATGTAATATGCATTTTAAGTAGGTAAAGAATTAGTCAAAAAGATTTATGAGTATCAAATTTTAACAATGAAAGGTCACCTGTCGGTAATTTCTTCTATCCAAAGCCATTCTGTGTTGCCAAAAGTGTTTAAAGAAAGGTGGCAGGATCTCTGTTTTAATGTAGTTTGCTTCTACACCATCAGTTCCACAACACTGCTTCACCACCTAGAAGGTTAATAAAAATATATATCAAATGCAGCACTGACAAAACACCAAACAATCAGACACAGTTGTGAGTAGGCACCAATACCTAATTTTCATAATGCAATCCAAATTTTAGCAATGTCTCTAACCAGGTATCCAAGCTGTAATAACTTTTACAGTACAAAAATAGGTTTGTTTTGTTTTTAATGCTATAAAGATCTCTTTGAACTTCCTAAAACATGCACGGTGTGCTAACAAACACATACCCACAAACTGAACAACTTACCTTCAAAACAATTTTCTTCATTTCTTCATCAGGAGACTGGAATTCTCGAATGAGGATTAACATCACTTCTCTAGTGTAGTAGTTGGCATATTCTGCATCCATAAGAGGAATAAGATACCCAATAGCCTTCAAGAAAGCAGCCAGACCCTATTTAAAAATATACACACATATTAGTAAATTAAGTTTCAGTTATCTTACTAACAACAAAAACTGATCTAATGAGCAGATTCACCTTTCCTCTATGTTGGCGGATACCCTTCCATAGGGGCTTGAGCACAGAATCAAAAGACTCAATACCATAAGGAGTTGCTGCCTCAGCCAAAGCAGCAATGGCCAGAGCACTGATGGTCCGAACTTTCTGCTGCTCATCCACGAGACCTATACAATCAGACACAGTTATGAGTAGGTACCCATACCTAATTTTCACAATACAATCCAAATTTTAGCAATGTATCTAACCGTGTATCCAAACTGCAATAACTTTTTTTTACAGTACATAAAATTTTGGCAAAGGTAATTTGTTAACAGAAAATATTACAAACCCCATTTCAAAATTTCTGTGAGGAAAGTCTTTCATTTACACATACACCTCCCCCCATCAGGACAGCTGATCTATAAAAGACACACCACTTACCATGTTCAATGATTTCTACTAAACTTCTGAGATGTGGCAAGATAGCACAGCCCATGAGAATAGCTATCTGTTGTACAATCTTAATACCAGTGTGCCTGGCTTGCCAAGACTTCTTGCTTTTGCACACAGCTTTTAAGAAAGGCAATAAAGAAGGGATGCCCAGGGCAGAGGCTACGACAGCAAAAGCTCTAGCTGTTGTGTTTCGGACATATTCATCCATGTTATCTATATCAGGTCTCATGGTAGAAATCATAGTAGCCAGACCAGCAGCCTAAGGGGAGAAGTGACAACAGCAGCTTCAGTTAGTACCATTAATCCCATCAAAAGACAAACTTCCTTTTCTAGGAATTTAATGTGAATACCTTTGCCAAATTAGAAATAATCTCTCGGCCTTCCACTCTAGCATAGTAATCCTCATCAATCAACAGNGGGGGGGGTGTTGATTAATGAATATAACAAATCAAAAAACTAGAACTAGGAATCAGCTGTGATACATACCTTCAATATTTATTAAAAGTGATACATTATCTTTAATCTGAGCACTTGGGAACAAGAGGCAGGTGAACCTCAGTAGGTTCTAGACCAACCTGGTCTATCTAGCATATATATATAGTAAATTACAAAACAAGTAGGACTATGTAGAGACCCTGTCTAAATAAATAAATAAAAGGCCAGGAGGTCGTGTGCACACCTTTAATCCCAGCACTTGGGAGACAGAGGCAGGCAGATCTCTGAGTTTGAAGCCAGTCTGGTCTATAAAGTGAGTTCCAGGACAGCCTGTCTTGATAAAAAAATAAATAGAACTTACCTTTCTCATTGGAGGTGTACCATTCTTAATTTTTAAAAGCAACTTCATTATTTTTCTTTCTTTTTGTTCTTCTGGACTAAGTGTTGATTCATCTACATCAACCTACAATAAAATTTCAAAGTAGATCAAATTCATGATTTATAACTCCCAAACAAAGAACAATACTTTAGTTTTGCTATCACCACTTACCAATAGTTTATCAAAGTACTGAATGTCATCAGGTTTTAAAAATGGAAGATTCCCAGATGGCTGGTCATTGACACTTTTCATAGTTCTGTCTTCAGTTTGCATGTGGAAACCAGTCATACCACCCAAAGGTGTGGGAGTTGCTGTCAGCTTTCGAGCTGGAGTTCGAATAGGAACATAACCAGCTGGAGGGGGAAGTACCTAAGAGAGTTATAAACATGTTAGAATTAACAGCCTTGGCTTCATATACTCTTAAGACAAAAGAGTAAGTAGCACTTAAGAGATTCTACAATTTATTAGCTAGCAAGTTTACCTGAAGAAAATATATCCTACCATGCAATGTTGACTAAAAGTTAAGGTTATTAATAGAAAATATTATTTGCTAATTAAAATTCAAGTGGAAAAGAAAATATATGAAGCACTCTTTAAAAGATTCTCATCACCTTAACAAGCTTGAAATATCAACATGTTCTCAAGCCAACATGTCAAACTAACAAAACTGGAAAATTGTAAAACCGGATTCAGTGATTTCCTAAAAGACACTGTTAGAAAATCTACAATTACTCATTTCAGTGTAAATGAATATATGGTTTATGTAATAGATTAAAAAGATCATGCATATTACCATTTACATAAAGACCTAAATACTATAAAACATTTTTTAAGATTGAACTCTACAGATTTGTAAATACAGAAGAGTAAAACTAAAGTATCTGTCAGGACCCTTTGAAAGAAACACCAAATTAAACCCACTGCAAAACAGAAAGTCTAAAACTAGGAGTTTAAAGCTGTAAGATTCTTTTTGTTGTTGTTGCTAATTACATTTGTAATTACTACTTCTTGAGTAGGTCAATAAAGACTAACACAGGTCCTCTCCGAATATCCTTAGTTGTCATATCTAAAAATGTCAATGGGCGGCATGGACTATTGACTAAAGAATTTATTCGCTGAGTCTTACAGTATGTCAAACACATTGCTGTCACTCTACACTTAGGACCTAAAGGTGTATTTAAGACTTTAATTAGTAGACTCACAAAAGAACAAGTGTCCCTCCTATTGGTATTAAGGAATCCAAGGACTATAATTGAGAAATGTATTAGATTATCCACATGCAAAACATTACAAGGAGGCTATAGGTGATTTGGTTTTTAGTTTTGCTGATTAATAGTGGTTAATCAAATCCTTACCCTACTGGGCAAATACTCTAGCACTAAGCAATATGACATGTTCATATAAAGCAAATAATCTAATACTAACTTAAGTGGAATGGGGGTAGCACACAAATCAGCATACTGTCTTGACAGTAGTCAACAGCAGAAAGGCTCTCTAAAGGCCACTCATTCTAAGACTGAGGTCTTGATTCGGACTCTAGCTATCATCACAGACAGCTCTTTGCCAACAAGTATTTCCATAATGATAGGTACTTAGAAAAATTCATAGTTCAAAATAAACTTCAATAAACCCAAGCTACAGAGTAAGGTCCTGTTGTAAAATAAAACAAAAAATAAATTTCAAATTATTGATAAAGCATTCTTTGTGTCACCATCAATCTATGTCATTTAGAGACAAAGTTTTATTAAACTATCAAATAAAATCAGTATGTTATCTGAGCTCAGTCCCACAAAACTAATTTAGAGATTCTCTAAGCACTGTCTGTGGACCTCCAGAAGCCCTTAAGATGCCTCACAGAAAGAGTAATAAATGCCAGCAGCAGTAGCATACCCTTCAGACAGATCTCTATGCCTTTAAAGTCACCTGGTCTGTACTTTTGAGTTCCAGGCCAGCCATGGTTACATAGTGAGACACTGTCTCAAAAAGTAATGAGTTTTTTTTTTTTTTCAAAGCAGATATTAGAAAAATGGCTCAGTAATTTAAAGCACTTGCACCTCAAAAATCAGATCCCAGAACTCACAACTGCCTGTAATTCTGTTGGAAGAATTACACTCGCTTCTGTAGAAACCTGCACATATTCACACATATAATTAAAAATAAAATAGTATTTTTAGATTGTTTTTAATTATGTATATATGCATGCCTGAATATAAGTTTGTACACTTGAGTACAGAGCCTGGAAGGTCAGCACAAGACCTCAGGTTTCCAAGAGATACTGTTCTTTAAAAGCAATATATATTTTCTTAACCAC
The DNA here is from genome assembly GCA_902729485.2 of Mus minutoides. Taxonomy (NCBI): domain Eukaryota; kingdom Metazoa; phylum Chordata; class Mammalia; order Rodentia; family Muridae; genus Mus; species Mus minutoides. The sequence goes on from CACVCL010030610.1 coordinate 23,639, forward strand.
TGAGCCAGTTCTCCAGCCCCCAAAATGAAAGTTTCTGCTGGGAGGGGTTTGAGGCAGAGTATCTCTTTGTAGCCCTGGATGGTCTACAACTTATCTGGACCAAACTGACCTCAAACTCAAGAGATCCAACTACTTCTAACTCCCACCAATCATTAGGACTAAAGGCTGCCAAAATAATAAAAACTCCATGTTACTTATTTCATCTCTATTACTTTTTCAAACTGAAATGCACTTAATAATACCTAAAAATATGAAATTAGTAAATGTCGGAAAGGCCAATGCTAATTTACCAAGCAACTTTTTCAACTAAATACTTAAAACTCACATCCTCAATAGAACATAGTCATCATATATTCACTGCTATATATTCACCTTATATCCTTCTGGGAACATAGCGTCTAATTCTTCATCAGAAAGTGGGCGGTTTCGCTCATCAATTTCTCTCTCCCACCGCCAAGCCTGAAGCTGTTCAGGAGTCATGCTCATTATGTGACCTACCAAAAAAGCAAAATTGTTAATGACCAACAGTGTAAGACTTAGGCCCTTCAGATACAAAATAGTTAACAATAGTCCTAGTATCAGAGTTATATTTACATTGCAAATGCAATCAAGGCAGTTATATATTTATATTTACATTCTTAATAGAAAAGCCAGCATTAGTGGAACCCAGAAAAAAAAAAAATCAGCAAAAAAAATTAAAATAGTTGTAAGAGAAAGAATGATGAAAAAATTTGTACCTGGAGTGGGGGTAGCCATGTTCATGGCTGGTGTGCCAATTGGTGTTTTCCCTGGAGTCAGAACAGGAGTGCTTCCACCCATTTGACTAGCCGGCGTTTCATCCCAACGAGACTTTCTTTTACTTGCTCCAGGAGTTGGTGTTTCACCAATAGAGTCTCCACCTCGATCTGTTCGAGGAGTCTCAGCCCATCCACTTCCATGCCCAGGAGTATCTTCAAAAACAAAGGGTCAGTAAAATCACGCTATTAACACTTTTAAAACGCTGCTTCCCCTACATGCAAGTTGATTAAGTTCAAAAGGAATATATTTCTAAAATGAGATCCAGTTAAAGTTTTGCCCAGTATTTGTTTCCTTTTCACTGACTACAAAGCCACAGATGTTAAGTAATGAGAAACAGAAAAAAAAAAAAAAAAACTTTCTTCATCCACACCTCACTGTTCATCTGAACGATGTTCCAGCCATTTTCACTATATAGCAAACACTAGATTTAGGCAAATTTCTGAGACAGAACATAAACTATAGCCTGGCAGAAGCCAGAAAGTAATGTAAGAAAGGAAAACTTTATCTAAAGAATACAGTTTGTTTGGATCATTGAAAAAAAAACATAGAAGTGAATAGCAGTCCAAGTCTTAACTGCAACACAGGAAATATTCTTAAAGCCACTAAATTGTGCACATTAAAAATGGTTAAAACGGGTATATTTAAACACACACCATATACACACAGGAGGCTGTGGAAGAAAGAAAGAAGGCTAATGGTATCCACAACAATTTTTTTTAAGTTTAAAAGTTAAAAAAAGGCCGGGCGTGGTGGCACACGCCTTTACTCTCAGCACTCAGGAGGCAGAGGCAGGAGGATTTCTGAGTTCGAGGCCAGCCTGGTCTACAAAGTGAGTTCCAGGTCAGCCAGGGCTACACAGAGAAACAGTGTCCTGAAAAACCAAATAAAAATTTTTTAAAAAGGTTCTAACAGATTTCAGCTTGGGTACATAAACTTGGTAGGTTTAGGCACATCCACATCAGTTGGTTATTTATATAGAAATTTATATTTATACTAGGAAATAAAGACCTCAGCCTGAAACACAATGCTGGAGTCAACTCCTCACCCACAGGCTCATCTACATGCCACTAAAGTACCTACCTCTTTCTGTTTTGGGGGTCTCATCCCATCTGTTTTTACGAGCACTGGAAGTTGCTCCACCATGGCCCGGGGTTGCATGGCCTGGTGTGTCGCCTCGTCCAGGAGTAGCAGCTCCCGCAGGTGTATGGCTCGGTGTAGGGTCCCATATTTTTGAGCCTGGGGTTGCTCCAGGTGTTTCACTTCCTTTTGCACGACCTGGCGTCTCATCCCATCTTAAAGATGGGGTATGCCCCGGGGTCTGTACAAAGCAAAGGAACTTTGTTTCACATACCTATACACCTTAGAGATAGAACTACAAATTTCCTGTTGCACACAAAAAAAGACCAATAGATATATCTTTCAATGGAAGTTAAGACTATCATTTTGCTTACTGGCTTGCAAATGCTTATGATGAAAACCAATTTACAGCATTCATTTGGAACTGAAAAATGTAAAAAGCACTAGATTAAAACATAAGGCTAGAGATGGCTCAACACTGGCTGCTCTTCCAAAGGACCCTGTTCAATTCCTAGCACCCACATAGTGACTCACAACTGTCTGTAACTGCAGTTCCAGGAGACAGATGAAACAAAAATGCACATTAAAATAAATAGATTTTTAAAGATACACAAAACATTCTGGGTTATAAACCTTTGTGAATATATATTGTGTTGGTAATTTGCCATGAGCTGCTTAAGCTTGTAAAAGATGACTCTGAAAGAGGAATACCCATTTTCGACCCAAGCATGTTTGTCTCAAACTGTTTCCAAGACACATATCCTGGCTCAAACTGACTCCCTTTTACTGTAACAAGAAGACAGAATAGCAAAGAAGCCCAAGAATAAAACACTGTTCTTGAAAACAGCTAAAACACCTATTATTTACCCCATGGTAAAAATGTCTGGCTGCAGGGCTGGAGAGATGGCTCAGAGGTTAAGAGGTTAAGGTATGTTCTTCCAGAGGTCCTGAGTTCAACTCCCAGCAACCACATGGTGGCTCACAACCACCTGCAATGGGATCTGGTGCCCTCTTCTGGCCTGCAGGCATACATGCAGGCAGAACACTGTATTCATAATAGATAGATCTTAAAAAAAAAAAAAAAAAAGGTCTGACTGCAGCAGGAAAGAGAAGGCAGTTCCTCCATGAGAAGAAGCTACCTGAATCTAACTGACTCACTCTCCCCAGGTGATGTCTACTGGATGTTGGTTGATATTACCTTTGTTCTCTTAACCAGGCTACTCCAGAAGTCTCTGTGCTTGATTCTATGAAACCCTGATTTTATTTATCTGCTGCACCTATCAATCTATTATTTGCTATGGTTCTTTGACTTCTCTTTTTAAAAAAAAATTATTAAAAAATTTGTAAGTTGAGAAAAATAAATCATAATAACCAGACCAAAAGTCTACAAAGCTCACTAAACTTCTATATGGTTAGAACAGCCATTTGGAATGAATGAAAGGTGTGTAGCTTTCTTTTACTCTTATATGCTATACATTTAATAAGCTCCATTGAAAAATGAAAGCAAAGCTACTGTAATAATATCCAGATGATACAAGGTACCTTGAAATATACTGAGTTTAGAATAAACTCTGAGTTTAGAAAATTCATGTAATTTTGTCTATCTACACCTCCAAATGCAAGACTTTCAGCTCTAAAATTAGTGCATCCCCACGCTGGGCGTGGTGGTGCACGCCTTTAATCCCAGCACTCGGGAGGCAGAGGCAGGCAGATTTCTGAGTTCGAGGCCAGGCTGGTCTACAAAGTGAGTTCCAGGATAGCCAGGGCTATACAGAGAAACTCTGTCTCGAAAAAACAAAAACAAAACAAAACAAAACAAAAAAAAGTTCCAGGCTGGTCAGGGCCACAAAGCAAAACATGCCTCCAAGAAAAATATAAAATAAAAAACACAAATAAAATTAAACTAAAAAAAGAATATTCCATTCCTCAACATATGGAATGAACTATGTCTCAAAGCCCTATTAAGGTATTGAGGTTGTAAGCCCTAATGTGACCGATTTTGGAGGCTAGGGATATTCAAGGTTAGATGAAACGGAAGAAGACTGAGGGAAAAGTTATGAGAAAACAATGACAAAGTATTCTCCCCAGACAACAATCCTGCTAGCACTTCATCCTCTACTTCAAACCTCTATTATTGAGAAATAATGGACATAAACTTAAGCCATCTAGTCAATAGTAACTTGTTTTACAAGCCTAAATATGAACACAATCCATAAAGAAAAATATGAAAATAGCAATAAAAAATAAAAGATTACCTCTGCCTGATCCCAACTTGATAGCTTTTTGGGAGTGGCACCAGGAGTCTGGTCAGCGGTTTGATCCCAGCGCCGTTTTCGTTTTGAGGGAGGCTGGGATGCTGCTGCTCCATTGACGACTTTTAGTTCTCCAGCTTTAGCTTTTTCTGCTAGTTGTTGCCTAATTTCTCTCTGAAAAACATTTCAAAGAGCAAAGAGCATTATCTTTCATATCATTTGATCAGATGGAAGAAACTCAAGTAGCTTATGCCTACTGAGCATGCTTAAGATCCTAGTCAATCCTCAGCACCAGAAATCGAAAAAAAATTCTTTAAGTTTTAATTCTCAAAAACAAAAACAAACAAAAAAAGAAAGCCTGGCGTAGGGGCACACACCTTTAATCCCAGCACTCGGGAGGCAGAGGCAGGAAAATCTCTAAATTCTAGGACAGCCAGGACTATAACAAAACTATCTCCAAAACAATGAAAATTAAAAAAAAAAAAAACAAAAAACTCTTTAGCTGGAGAGATGGCTCAGAGGTTAAGAGCACTGTCTGGAGCTGGTGAGATGGCTCAGCGGGTAAGAGCACCCGACTGCTCTTCCGAAGGTGATAAGATCTGGCGCCCTCTTCTGGCGTGTCTGAAGACAGCTACAGTGTACTTACATATAATAAATAAAATAAATCTTAAAAAAAAAAAAAAAAAAAAAAAAAGCACTGTCTGCTTTTCCATAGGTCCTGAGTTCAATTCCCAACAACCACATGGTGGCTCACAACCATCTATAATAAAATATGGTGCCTTCTTCTGGCCTGCAGGCCTACATACAGGCAGACCGCTGTATACATAATAAATAAATCTTAAAAAAACAAACAAACAAAAACTCATTCCGTTCCTAGTGATATTATTCCTTATCTTTAATATTGTATGTGTGTGTGTATACAGAGCATTAGCTTTCTTTCTAAACAGTACATATGCAACAGCCTATGTTTTGAAGCTAGTGAAGTCTTATGGAAAAAATAACATCTCTAGTCAGTGAGACCAGTGAAGTTAGTCTTGTATCTCCCTAATCAGTAAATATCCACTTAGCAGAGAACTGAAAAATATGCAACTGAAAGTTTTTAAGACTCAAAGACACAAAAATAAGCCAGGTGCAGTGGCACAAGCCTGTGATCCATAGACTAGGCAGGTATATTGGTTTGAATTCAAGACCAACCAATGAGTGAGTTCTAGCCCAGTCAGGAAGACATAGCAAGACTCTTATCTCAAAAATAGAAAAGAACTAGAAACATGAAGATAAAACTTAGTGTCATAGTAAATGCATTTAATTCACCCTTTCATTTTAAAATGAGGTTCCAGGTCCCTTTAAATCACCTAGCAAACCCTAATTTTTTTGTTAATAAAGATACAGGAGCTATTATTACAAGCCCAAGGAATCTCAATGTTGTACTCCTGTCATTCCTTAACCCTCAGGAGACTGAGATAGGAGTATCAGCCTATAACTATGAGGCCACAGAGTGATTTCTACGTTAGCCTAGGCTACAGGAAGACCCTATTCATTCAAACAACAATAAAAAGATTAAGACCAGTGATGGCAAGACGGCTCATTTGGTAAAAGAACTTTTTGTTACCAAGTCCGATAATCCCTGGAACGCTCTTGGTAGAACTCTTGACAGTTGTCCTTTGGCTTCCACAAGCAAACCATGGCATGTACCAAGCATGCACACACAAATAAATGTAATGAGAAAACCAAAAATACAAAAACAGTTGAGGGTTGGCTTGTTAGTTAGCACTGCATTCATGTTAGCTCAGAATTATCTCTGTAAGCCAAAAGGATTATTTAAAATTCTACATCTATTGCCAAACCCAATCTCCAGTAAGTATACATCAAAAATTAATGTGACCACTAGCTTCATGAGGTATGCTAGTAACCTCCCTAAACACCTCCCTAGGCAAGCAGGCACACACAGAAGCCAGGGAACTCCAGGAAATGAAAATATCAAGTGTCAAGGGTCATATAATTCTAGGATTTTTTTTTTAAACTTTCTATGATTGAACTACTACAGCCCAATTGTTTACACCTTTAACTCCAGCACTTCAGAGGGGGAAGCAGGCAGATCTAAGGTTTAGGTCAGCCACGGCTACATAATGAGACCACCTTTTAAAAATAATTAAAAAATAATTTAAAAAAAAAAAAAAAAAAAAAGCTAGGCAGTGTAGCACACAGCTTTAAGCCTAGCACTGGAGAGACAAGTGGATCTCTGAGTTCAAGACCAGCCTACTCTCCAGAGTGAGTTCCAGCACAGCCAGGGCTACACAGAAAAATCCTCTCTCAGGGGTGGAAAAAAGCAAAAAAATTATTGCTATGAACATCAAAACCTAGATAAATATAAAGTTCTCTCAAATGTTCCGACATTATTTCACAACCATTATAGTGAGAAAGCAGTTCCTACCTCTTCCTTAGTCAAATGTTGTTCTCGCATAACATCCATGTAGGTTCTGGCATTCATTTTAGGATCAGGGGTCTTCCCTCCTGCAGAAAAGAACAGCAACAGGACAAGAGTACAATAAATAAAGGGTATTAGGTTCAATTGATTTCTCTGCCCTGCTCTAATATTATGTTATTCCATAATCATTTAATTTAGTTTTTGATGGAAAACTTTGATAATTATACATCTTACTTTTTATTGAGTTTGCTGATCAATTTAACCTGTTTGAACACAAACATATCTACAGCAGTTTAAAACAATTATTTTAATGCATATAGAAAGCAAAATGACAGCACAGTTTAGTCTTCAGAAGTGATGGGTTCCTGGGTTGCTAATCCGGAATACGTACACTTTCGTGCCTTTGTCTCCATCAGCAGTTCTGACTTCAAGCAGCAGAATAGAAGCCTAGAAAATTATCTCTTTACCATTAGTAACACTTTGGAAAGATATTTATATTCAAAACATACCTGTTGCAAGCTGTTAAAATCCTGACTATAGTAACTGACTAACATTAAGTTCTTCATACAGTGAACTAAACAGTTGTAACTTAGAAACTCTGATTATAAAAAAATAAACCTACAATCATATTCTCACGTCACATTACTAAAAGGGCTTCGTGCTTTTTAAAGTTTTTTTCCTTGACCCAAAATATAATTCTATTTCTTAGAAAGTATAATCACAACTGGAAACATACAACTTAAGATATATTATTCTACCAGTTACTACAATGCACACAAAAGAAAAGTGGTGTACAAAGAGATGTGTTAGTCTCTTGGTTAAAAATTGCTTTTCAAATTGCAAAATATCTTAAAAGAAGCCCAAACAGTACATAACAAGAACCACAAAGGCACACTACGCTTTAGAAAAGTGATAATCGCTATACAAGTAGTATAGCATTAAAATTTAGGATAAAATAATAAAATTCTAAGACATCTCCTATGCTGACGATCATGCCCAATTGGTAGTGTCATTCTTTCTGACACTAGCTCTGATAAGACTTCCTTTGGAATACTTTTTCACCATAATCTAGAGAGGATGTGTTGAACTGCACCCTTAAGAATGCAGACAGGACTGGCATATAGCAGTACTGCTGTAGGAAAGAAATTAAGGACAGTTAGTATGGGCCTGTGAATTCTGACATACATGTTTAAATCAATTACAATTATGCAAGTAAAGCAAAGAAATTCCCTATTAATTCATGCAGGCTGAAAGTCTAATTTGTAAACCTGCAGCAGAATCTATTTTTAAGAACAGGCACTTAGTTCTGATGGTGGGACTCACTCACCCGAGGAAATCTTCCATCAGGCTCACTATGCCCCTTGCACACTACAATTAGCAAAACAGACTCCAACTATTAAACACCAAAGTCTTTGTATATAACTTTGTTTTAACTATATAAAGTTGACTAGAGCAAAGTAGGTGCATTTACTAAGCTATAACAATAAGGGGAACTAGTGTGAGAAATAGTTTCTCAAAAGTAACAATCCAAAACTCTAGAATTTGGAATGAAAACTTTGCAATAATCTGAAAGTATTTTGAGCAGAAAAACACATTTGTTCAAAGTATACCAAGAGTACCCAAAACAAAAGTAAAAGAAAAACCTTTAACCCTTTGCGTTTCTATGGCATTGGCTCATTATTTTCTTGTCCTTCTACCTGGAAAGAAAACTTGCATTATAAAGATGAAGAATATGGCATCTTTGACTTCAACCAAATCTATACAAATCTATAAGGGGGTCTTTAAAAACAAAAAGCAAATTCATAAGCATGCCAAAAAAAATCAAAGGGCTAAAGACAACGTAATTAAAATAAATTTCTGAATACTTATAGAAAAGTGGGAAAGAATTACCATCTGCAAAAGGATCAAGACGCTCTGGGGAAATTATCATGGTCCGCCTATGCTTTTTGTATTCATCTTCCCGATCGGCAATCTTTGGAGGACGATGCTCAGCAAATGGATCATACTGGAAAAAAGGCACATCTCATTTTAATACCCACTCAATTAAAAAACCAACCCCTCTTCACCACACACACAAATGAGTAAACCATTATTTGAGACAAAAAAGTGTGTGTGGCTAATCAGTTTCCAAAATTTGAGGTTTCATGCAATGACTACCTTTACAAAACAATTATTTCTGACTCCCCCAAGTCAGCTCTTCTCTCAAAACATTCTCAGAACTGCTAAAATTCCTGTGCTCCCATGGGAACTCACTCCCTTTTTGTAAGCTGAATAAACTGCAAGTCGTCACCTGTTCTGTTGACTGTGGTATATCATTAAGCAATGCCACAGGGGCATGATATCCAGGCTTCTTCTGACCCAGCAAGCTCGTGGATGATGAGTAGTCATCGTCATCCTGCAATCAAACACCCAAAAGGTCACAACATAAAAATCAACATGGCAAAATTTGTAATTTGACAACTACCATGGGTTTATTTGAAACTCTTCAGTTTTATTTAACCACAGAAACAAGTCAACAATAATTGTTATCAAAAGTATTGACTTCCATAACAACATTTATACACTCATACATTCTACTTTAAAATAAAATGTTTCTTAATTCTAGAACATACAGCCATCAATGTCTTTCACTACTAGGTAAGAAAACCAAGTGCTATGGCCAAGTATGGTCATACCAACACAGAATTCCTAATCCTAGGACTTGGTTAACGCAGAGACATGAAGATTCTAAGTGTGAGATCAGTGTAAACTAGAATATCAAAACTGTCTCAAAACACATGCACATATGAGAGAGAGCAAGAGACAGAGACACAGAGAGAATGAGTATATGCAGGAAGACACCCTCTGAAAAACTAGTCTATAGAATTTCACTCTTGGGACAATCATATAAACACATTTCTAACAAGTGGGAAAGAAAAGTGCCAATGACCAAGATATGAATTGAATTTTATAAAAATAACCAGGTTGAACCAGGCATGGTTGAGGGGCACACACCTTGAATCCCAGTGTATGAGAAGCAGAAGGCAGTTAGGTCTCTGAATTTAAGGCCAGCCTGGTCTACATAGTAAGCTGGAGGCTATCCAAGGTTACACAGTAAGATCCTATTTCTAAATAAAATTAAATAACAATGACAACAACAACAACAACAACAACAACAACAACAAATCTTCATGGGGGATGGAGAGATGACTCAGTGGTTAAGAACACTGACTCTTCTTCTAGAGGTCTTAAGTTCAATTCCCAGCAATTACATGGTTGCTCACATCCATCTGTAACGGGATCCGATGCCCTCTTCTGGTGTGTCTGAAAAGAGCAACTATGTTCTCATGTACATATAATAAATCTTCTTTTAAAAAAATCTTCATAATCAGTATAAAGTGTCAAAAAGTGATCACATAAAGCCCATTAAATAACTATCAACAAATCTGAACGTTTGAAATAGTCAAAAGAAAACTATGTAGAATTTACATTAAAAAAAATTTAATATTCTATTTTCTTCAGCCAAAATGGAACATCTGTATCACAGATTCCTCTGAAGGTTCAGAAACTCTCCAGAAGAGAGGGAAGAAAGATTCTAAGAGGCATACTGGAAAGGATAGGGTAACAGTGTCTTCTGGACATGAGAGGACTGCTGCCCTCAGGGCTGCCTGCACAAGACTAAACCAGTCAGTACTGCAGCACAGGGCAGACTTCATGAATTTCAACCCCTAGCTGAGGAGCTATTGACAGCTGATGACTTCTGAGGGGATGTTTTAAGGGTATGGCTGCCATACCACAGAAGATGTTCCACTAGCAGCACAAACTAGACTCAATGAGTTATTTTTTAAAAAGAAGACAGAGTTGGAAGGTCATGAGGTAGGTCTTGGAAGAATTAGGAGGAGGAGGAGGTGGTGAATATGATCAAGGTATAATGTAATCAAATATGAAATTTCCAAGAATAAAAATAACATTTATTTTTTAAAAAACTGAAATAGATACAACAGATCAAGAAAACCTTAAGCTAAGTATAGTGGCACAAGCCTATAATCCCAGCACCCTGACAGACCTAGAAGGAGAGCCTGTCTCAAAACAACAATAACAACAAAAATACGTAATTTAAAGGGTTGGTTAGCCAAGTGGTAAAGCCTTTGTTAGAATGAACAAGACCTGAAGCTTCATCCAAAAACTGAAATCAAATCTCAAAAAATTATTTACAGTCCAGTCATGTCTTCCACAGGGTACTTCGGACAGGATTAGGTAACAAGAATTTAAATCACAAATGATGTGAAATGCTTTATATATCATCTAACAATATTCAGATAAGTCTTCCACAAAATATTCAAAACTGGGCACTTTAGGAGGTATCTAAGGGCACGGTGAGGACCCCAGTTTTAAGCAGGCAAAAACAGGCTTACTGTGAAACACTCTATCAAACACCAGGGAGGATTACTGTAGCATGCCCCTTTAGTCCCCGCAGTTGGAAGACAGACAGGTAGAGACTGAGGCCAGCATGGTCTACTACATAAAGGATCACATAGTGGCAAGTATGAGTATGTGTGCAGATGGGTCTATATATCCAGTTCCAGACTAGCTAGGATTACACACACTACACACACACACACACACACACACACACACACACAGAGAGAGAGACAGAGACAGAGAGAGAGAGAGAGAGAGAGAGAATATGTGTATCCATCTGTTTTCCCTCTATGTGTTATTAAACTGTTTCTCTCCATTTAACCATCAACTCAAACAGAAAATTCCCTTATTTATTTTCTCTCAAAAAACCAAAACAAACAAAAATCCTTGCCTCCTAGATAATCTGTAACTTACATCTTCAAGTTCAGTTGCAGCAATTGATGTCACATATCCAGCAAATCTGCTATCACTTCCACCATAAATTTCTTGGTCATAATAACCTGTGGAATCAAGGCCCACTCCTTGGGCTTCATCAAGAGCTGCCTTCTTGCCTTGAATTTCTCGAATCTGTGCTTCGATATCTGTAAGAAAGAAAACAATTTCATGTTTTAAAGAGCTCTCAGTATAATTTATCTCCTTACTAGATCTTTTCAAAATATCCTGAAATATAGAAAATTTTACTAAGAGGTTAAAGAGCTACTATATTAAGTACATCTAAACATATATCTCCTTACCTCAATAGGTGAAAGGAACACAAAGATCTGATTTATTATCTCAACAACCTACTCTAACCATTAGGATGGGCTATCAAAAATAATCTCCAGCCAGGCAGTGGTGGTGCACGCCTTTAATCCCAGCACTTGGGAGGCAGAGGCAGGCGGATTTCTGAGTTCGAGGCTAGCCTGGTCTACAGAGTGAGTTCCAGGACAGCCAGGGCTACACAGAGAAATCCTGTCTCGAAAAAAAATAAATAAATAAAAATAAAAATCTCAAAATTCTAAACCTTCCCCCACGTGAAAATTAAAGCTACTTTAAAATATGTATTTGTGAAAATGGCTCAGCAGTTAAGATCACTGACTGCTCTTCCAAGGGTCCTGAGTTCAATTCCCAGGAACCACATGGTAGCTCACAACCATTTGTAATGAATGGGATCTGATGCACTTTTCTGGTGTGTCTACAGTATTCACATACATAAAATACATAACTCTTTTCTACCTTTTTGCATGGTTTCGAGGATCAAACCAAGGTCACTTAATAAGCTTGTGTGACAAGTGACTTGCTAAGCCATCCCTAGCAGTCAAAAAGATTAATATTGTTGATGTTAATTAAGAACCAGAGATATACTCACAATTATTTAAACTTGTCACTACCAGAACTAACCAAGAGACATTAAATCAGTGGTACATCAGTTGCTCAACATTGTATAAGGTCCTCAATCTGGTTCCCAGCCTCACGTATTATGTTATAGCATAAAATAAAACCCACCACCAAAGAGGTAAAACTAACAGCATAGATCATTTCTCAGCCCTTTAGCTAAGATCAAGTATAAAACAGCTTTAGGCTGGGGCCAGTGAAATGGGCCAGCCGGTAAAGGACCTATTGTGAGCCATCTCCTTCTTCTTCTTGCTCAGTCTTGTTTCTCAACTGTACAGTAGTTAGCTGGCCCAAAAGTTTCCAGCCAATTCTCCTGTCTTTATTTTCCCTCTTGCAGTAGGAGTACTACTGATACTACACATCCACTTTCATGCAGCTAACTTTTTACAAATCTAGCTTTTCACATGAGTTTCAGGGATCAAATTCCTAATCCCTAAGACGATGTCTGAGTTAGCATGCTCAGCACTGTATAGTTTTTTCAGTACACACTAATTGGGTTGGAGGGTGTTGCTCAGTTCTCAGGGTGCTTGCCTAGCATGAACAAATGTCCCAGCACTGTATAAACAAGTGTAATAACTCCCACTTTGAAACCAGAAGAAGAGACAAGAATTCAAGGACATCGTTGGCTGCATCAGGATTTTAAGAGCAGTTTGGGTAGAATTTATGAGTAGGTCTTACAGCCTATGGACAGACTCTCCTTCACGAGTTAGAGGGATCAAATGCCAGGTACAAATTATCATATTAATTGTTCAACCCCACAGAGCCACAGCAAAAAAAAAAAAAAAAAAAAAAAAAAAACCATTGTATTCTCAAATGTAGATGGTTTAAGAAAATTTAACAAGTTTATGTAGCCAAAGAATAGCTGGGAATAAGAAAGGGAAAGGTCCAAGGAATTAAAGAGGCAATGAAGCTGGGCGTGGTGGTGCACGCCTTTAATCCCAGCACTTGAGAGGCAGAGGCAGGTGGATTTCTGAGTTCGAGGCCAGCCTGGTCTACAAAGTGAGTTCCAGGACAGCCAGGCCTACACAGAGAAACCCTGTCTAACAAAAAAACAAAAACAAACAAACAAACAAAAAAAAAAAACAAAAAAAACAAAAAGAGACAATGAGCTAAGCAGTGGTGGCACACACATTTAATCCCAGCATTTGGAAGACAAAGGCAGGCGGATTTCTGAGTTCGAGGGCAGCCTGGTCTACAGAGTGAGTTCCAGGACAGCCAGAGCTATACAGAGAAACCCTGTCTCAAAAACTTAATTAATTAATTAATTAGAAATCTTTTTTAAAAAAGAGGCAATGAGGGGCTGGAGATGGTTCAGTGTTTAAAAGCCCTGGCTGTTCTTCCTGAGGTCTCATGTCTGGTTCCCAACACCCACATGCCATCTTACAACCATCTGTAACTCCAGTTCTGACACAATTTTCTGGCCTCCAGGGGCACAGCAGCATGTATGTGTAACACAGACATACAAGCAGACAAAACACCCATGCACATAAAAATAATATTTTTTTCCAATTGGATATTTTCTTTTTTGTTGTTGTTTTTTTGAGACAGGGTTTCTCTGTATAGCCCTGGCTGTCCTGGCACTCACTTTGTAGACCAGGCTGGCCTCGAACTCAGAAATCTGCCTGCCTCTGCCTCCCGAGTGCTGGGATCAAAGGCGTGCGCCACCAGACCCGGCGGATATTTTCTTTATTTACATTTCAAATGTTATCCCCTTTTCTAGTTTCCCCCTACCACAGAAATTCCCTATTCCATCCTCCCTCCCCCTGAATAAATCTTTTTTTTAAGATGTATTTATTTATATGTAAGTACACTGTAGCTGTCTTCAGACACACCAGTAGAGGGCATCAGATGTCATTACAGATGGTTGTAAGTCACCATGGGGTTGCTGGGATTTGAACTCAGGACCTTTATAAGAACAGTTAGTGCTCTTAACCTCTGAGCCATCTCTTCAGCCCCTGAATAAATCTTTTAAAAAGAAAATAAAAAATAAGAGGTAATGAGTTTGTTGTCCCTCATTTTATTTTTTATTATTTTATTTTATTTTATTTGGTTTTTCGAGACAGGGTTTCTCTATGTAGCCCTGGCTGTCCTGGAACTCACTCTGCAGACCAGGCTGTCCTCAAACTCAGAAATCCACCTGCCTCTGCCTCCCAAGTGCTAGGATTAAGGCATGGGCCACCACTGCCCAACCATCTCAAAATTCTTAGCATGTGTTACTGTAATACCATCTTCAAAGACAATTATCCCCCACATCATATCCCTCTTTGCATCGCTTGAAACTGTTACAGCAAACAAGCAGTTACAATTACCCTAATTTAAGCTATATTTTCTTTGTTTTTTGCTATTATCTCTTAATTCCTTGTAAAGTGTGTGTGTGTGTGTGTGTGTGTGTGTGTGTGTGTATACCAAGAATGGTGGTGCATGCCTTTAATTCCAGCCCCTGAGAGGGGAAACACACAAGCTAACAAGCTGTTTGGTCAGCCTCATTTGCTCATTTGTTTCCTTCCTGAGTCCTGATGGAAGTGGCATTTATGATCCCTTAAAACTTGAGTCTCGCCGGGCGTGGTGGCGCACGCCTTTAATCCCAGCACTCGGGAGGCAGAGGCAGGTGGATTTCTGAGTTCGAGGCCAGCCTGGTCTACAGAGTGAGTTCCAGGACAGCCAGGGCAAGAGAAACCCTGTCTCGAAAAACCAAAAAAAAAAAAAAAAAAAAACTTGAGTCTCATATTTGATTCTAGCAATCAAGAGGCAGAACCAGGCCAAACTCAAATTCAAGGACAGTCAAGGCTACATAGAGGCCCTGTCTCAAATCAACAACAACAAAACCTTCCCCTAGAAAACCAAACCAAGTATCAACAACAAAAAACCTCAAACTTGAATCAAGTCCACCATACTTATCCTCCATTTCTTTTGCCCAAACTTGAAATCAAGTGTGGTGCTTCATGCTTGAAACCCCGTATTCATGAGGCCAGGGCAGGAAGATTTCATATAAGTTGAGGTCTTTATAGTAAATTTCAGATGTGCCCAGGGCTACATAGTGAGATGTCTCAAAACATACACACAAAAGCAAAAAAAAAAAAAAAAAAAAAAAAAAAAAAAAAAAAAAAAAAAAAAAAAAAAAAAAAAAAAAAAAAAAAAAAAGTAAAAGCCACCAGCCAACAGCCTGCAAACCCTCTTCTCCATCATCAGTATAGTATGATGACCACCCAAATCAGAAAGAATATCCTAATATGCCTGTAAAAAGGGTGGCACCCTAACCGTATCTCATAGACACAGGAACTCAGAAAGTCCCTTGTGATAACACATATGGCTCATTATTTTTTTTAATTTCTTAAGACAAAGCTTTACAATGTTACCTGAGCTGACAATCTCAAATTACTGGCATCCTCCTGAGAACTAGAATTAGAGATATAGTCTACCATACTTAGCCTCCAGTTCTTTTGCCCATAGAAATCAGGTATTGTGTTCATCCTATAACCCTACCTTTAGACAAGACTTTTAATATTGGTGGCCCATGCCTTTATCTCCCAATACTCAAAAGACAAAAAAGGAGAGGCAGGTGGACCTCTAAAGAACCTGGTCTATATAATGAAATCCAGGCCAGTCAAGGCCACAAAGTGAGAGCCTGACACACACACACACAAAGAAGCAAGAAAATTTAAGGTCATCCTGGGCAGAACATATTTTTTCACAAAGAGAGAGAGAAATATGTTGAAAAAGTATTTGGCAACAAAAATCTTCAGTTTGGTTCAAAAACCAAATCAAAAGCCTAAGAACAGAACCACGGAAGCTGAGACTGAGGCATGGTACATAGGTAACATGGCAGCACTTCTGAGGGAGGCAGGAGGATCAGGAATCCAAGGACAAACTCAGCTACTCAGAAGGTTTGAAGTCAACCTGGGCAATATGAGACTCTTCAAATAAAACAGAAAAAGGTCAAAAGGGTGTGGGGGGTGAGGGATGGGGATGGACACTTCCACAGAAGGAAGACACAACCATAATCAATGATTCAAGTACAAACTGAGGTAGCTATCTCTTTAAAAATAAACAATACAGCTGGGTGTGGTGGCCTTTAATCCCAGCACTTGGGAGGCAGAGGCAGGTGGATTTCTAAATTCTAGGCCAGCCTGATCTACAGAGTGAGCTCCGGGACAGCCAGGGCTACACAGAGAAACCCTGTCTCAAAAAAACAAAACAAAAAATTTAAAAATTTAAAAAAATAAACAATACACAACTGGGACTGAAGAAATGGCTTAGCGGTTAAGAGCACCAACTGCTCTTCCAAAGGTCCTGAGTTCAAATCCCAGCAACCACACAGTGGTTCACAACCACCTGTAACAAAATCTGATGCTCTCTTCTGGAGTGTCTGAAGACAGCTACAGTGTACTTACACATAATAAATAAATCTTTAAAAAAAAACACACACACAAAACTAAAAGTTGAGAATAATACGGAGAATAATACTATTATTGAGAAGTTAGTTACACCAGGAAGTTCAAATCCAAGACCAGTCTCAATTACTCCAATAACTTAATGATTGCCTCCAATTAAATTATTCAATAACATTCTTCTTAAAACACAAAAATCATGCTGGGCGTGGTGGCACACGCCTTTAATCCCAGCACTTGGGAGGCAGAGGCAGGCGGATTTCTGAGTTCGAGGCAAGCCTGGTCTACAAAGTGAGTTACAGGACAGCCAGGGCTATACAGAGGAACCCTGTCTCGAAAAACAACAACAACAACAACAAAAACAACAACAACAAAAACAACAACAAAAATCATCTGGAGTGGAAAGATGATTCAGCCAGTAAGAATGCTTGCATAGAACCCAACTTCAAATCCCCAAATGCCATGTTAAAATGGCTGGCATAGTTCTGCACACCTGTTAACTCCAGTGCAGAGAAGGAAAACAGGCTTGCTGGCCAACAGCATAGCTCCAGGTTCAGCAAAATACCTTTTTTTGGGTTTAGAATTGAGATTTTTACTTTTATTTATTTAATTTTTTTCGAGACAGGGTTTTTCTGTGTAGCCCTGGCTGTCCTGGAACTCACTCTGTAGACCAGGCTGGCCTCCAACTCCAAAATCCGCCAGCCTCTGCCTCCCGATTGCTGGGATTAAAGGCATGCGCCACCACGCCCAGCCTCAGTAAGATACCTTATCTCAAGGGAATAAGCCCAACTGCCTCCTTTGGCTTCCATGTGCATACAACACACACACACAGGTAGAGATACCTACATAGATACATATACTACACAAATGCATATATGCATGACACACATACAAATATTAATCTGTTACTTGGGGAAATCAAAACCAAATCTTGCAGTATCTAAAGTCTTCCAACTTTAAGCTAAATCATCTTTTCCTCTCAATTCAGAAGATTCTCAGAACAATAATAGGCTATTTCCTACCTGTCTGACCAAACAGATATACCAAAACTGGGTTTTAAATACCCCTTTTCAGAGTGGGAGGGTCGTTCAATGCTCTGTAATATAAATACAAACTCCTGGGGATTGATCCCAAACTTTGAGATCTAGAAGGCATAGTGGTAGTACATGCCAAAAATCCCAGTGTTCAGGAGGCAAAGGGTTCCTCCAAGTGTGAGACAAACTTAAGTAAGATAC
Source organism: Mus minutoides (assembly GCA_902729485.2). Taxonomy (NCBI): domain Eukaryota; kingdom Metazoa; phylum Chordata; class Mammalia; order Rodentia; family Muridae; genus Mus; species Mus minutoides. The sequence continues at coordinate 41,589 of CACVCL010030610.1, forward strand.
AAAATGAGGATGTAGTGGTGCATGCCTTTAATCCCAGCACTTGGGAAACAAAGGCAGATGGATATCTCTGTGAGTCTGAGGCCAGCCTGGTCTACAAAGCAAGTTCCAAGACAGTCAGGGATACATGGAGAAATCTGGTCTGGGTCAAAAAAAACAAAGGAAGGAAGGAAGGAAGGAAGGAAGGAAGGAAGGAAGGAAGGAAGGAAGGAAGGAAGCAAGCAAGCAAGCAAGCAAAGAGAGCAACCAGCCGGCCAGGCCCACACGTTAACTACATTTCAAAGAGAAAACAAAAGTGAAGTCTACCAAGATGGCTCAGCAGCTAAAGGCACTTGCAGCAAACCTGAAAACCTGAATCCAACTCCAGAAAGTTGTCCCGACTTCCACATGGACATTGAAGCAAAAATACATAGATAAACACAATAGATAAATATAAGGGAAAAAATAAAAATAAATGATCCCATTTCTGTGAAACTTTTCCCATAAAACCACAGGTGTGTGAATTCACAGGCCTATCTATAATCCTAGCACTTAAGAGGTAGAAAATCAGAAGTCAAGGCCAGCCTGGTGGGCAAGAGAACCTTTCTCCAAAAGTAGTAAAGAAATCTAAAACATGCTAGTCTATCAAATAAATGTTGATTTAACATTTAAATACCTATTATGGACCAGACACTAGAGCTATCAAGGTATATAAAATTCCTGTGTACACCAACAGCAGAGAAAGCTTTAATGAGATTACTCTGATTAGGGTGTAAACTCACTTCCTGCCAAACCTGACAACCTAAGTTGGAATCCCAGAACCTACATCACAGAAGGTGGGAACAGACTCTTCCAAGTTATCCTCTGATTTTTGCACAAAGCAAATATAAATATAAAAAATTTTTCAAAAACTCTACCTTTGACAGGCATGGTGGTGTACAACTCTGATCCCAGCTTTTGTGAGGCAGAGGCAAGCCAATCTGAGGCCAACATGGTCTACTCGGGGAGTTTCAGAACAGCTAAAACTACATGGAGAGATTGTCTCAAAAAAAAAAAAAAAAAAAAAAAAGTTCTAGGCCAGACTGATACACAGAGCAAATTCGAGCTACAGAGAGAAACTGTCTCAAAACAAACAAACAAACAAACAAACATAGCAACAACAACAAAAGACTAAGACAATAAAGATTTATACTGAGGGCCACACGCCCCAGGAAAAGTAATTTTGCTCCATGTTACAGAAATTACTTAAATAACAATTGTAAAATACTATATTCTCCAGGGAAACGTCATAAGGGATCAGGGGCTATGAAAATGCTGTATACAGTTCTACTAAAGTTATCACGAAGTGGGTGGTGGGTAACACTGACAGATTAATCTGAGTTCAAGGCCAGCCTGGTCTACAGAGTTCCAGGTCAGCTAGATGTACACAGGGAAACCCTGTCTCGGGGAGGACAGAAGGTTAGCATCTGACTTATACCAAATTGTGACATACTTGTACAATATTTTTTATTAATTCAATAATAAAATAATCCTAAATAAAGTCGCAATTTTTGAAAACAAGTTTAGCTGGGCTTCTACAATGAAGAAAGAAAGAAAGAAAGAAAGAAAGAAAGAAAGAAAGAAAGAAAGAAAGAAAGAACGAACCTACCTAAACTTTACATTTACAAGGGCCGGAAAGACAGCTCTGCAGTTGAGAGCAGTGGCCGCTCTTCCAGAAGACCTAGGTTCAGTTCCCAGCACCCATGTGGCATCTTACAACTGTCTTTTAATCCAATTCCAGGGAATCTGACACCTTCACACAGACGTTACATTCAGGCAAAACACTAATCCATATAAAATAAACTTTGCATTTATCTAACTGGGAGTATGCTACATTGAAGATATCAATAAGCCAACAACTAAAGCTACAAGATATCCATAAATCAATAACCTATCAGGGTATGGGACTCTACCTATGCAGCTATAGGGAAGCCAGTTAAGGAGAAAACCATGCTTTTTTCTGTCAGTAAGCACTTCCCCTCCCCCATGCTCTGGAAGCCCAATAGATTCACTGGTTCACCACAATGGAAAACAATTAAAATAGCCTAACACTGACTGAACAAAACACGTTTCAATTTCTTAATTATTTTACAAACAATATCTGAAGTAGTCTAAAGATAAATAATAAGGCCAAAAACATTTCTGGCTTTAAAAAGTGTTGGGCTTGGGGGCTGGTGAGATGGCTCAGCGGGTAAGAGCACCCGACTGCTCTTCCGAAGGTGATAAATTCAAATCCCAGCAACCACATGGTGGCTCACAACCATCCGTAACGAGATCTGGCTCCCTCTTCTGGAGTGTCTGAGGACAGCTACAGTGTACTTAACATATAATAAAATAAATCTTTAAAAAAAAAAAAAAAAAAGTGTTGGGCTAACCAGGCACAGTCCTTTTTTTAACCCAGCACTCGGGAGGCAGAGGCAGGAGGACCAGTTTCTTTGAAGTGGGACCCAGTCTCGTCTATACAGCAAGTTTCAGGGCAACCCAGATTACATAGTGAGACCATCTCAAAAAAGAAAACAAAAACATGTGTTGTACTTTCATGTTTAAAGACAAAAGACTAATGCAGGGACATTTCTGGCTTTCAAAAGTGTTGGTACTTTCATTCCCTCAAATGTCCCAACTCTTGGTCCTAAACCATCTCTCTAGATTCATATCGGAATTCCCTCCTTACACCCTCCTCTAATCCTTCCACAGCAACGAGTCACTGCAACGTTACAAGATGTTCCCTCCGGCTCAGACGTCCTCCCCTAATTTAAAACTGATTGATCCTTTTTTATCAGCGCCGCGTCACCACCTCCCAAAAATAACTAAGCATAAATTAATGGCTCCGTTACCCAGCTCCTCAGAAGAGTACTGGCTTTACTTCTCTGTACACATTCCTTTGATTTTTCTAAGAGAATACTCACACATCTGTTTCCACATCAAACTGTCAAATATCCTTAGCTTGTTACCTCTCTCACACACTTAGAAAGGACGGGCTTCGTGACTTAGTAGCCATTGTGTCAGCGTAAATTTTGGCTTCTAAATCGGGAGCCAAGAAACAGGGATTCAATCTCTCAGACTCAAATTCCTTCCCGTCCTCTCTGGTTACTTTCCTTATGGAATCTGGTTGCTGTTTCTAGCTCTGTTTACTCTTGTGCAGCATAAAATGAGCGACTACCCAGAAAACTTAGGCAACCGGTCAATCTGCCTTTCCTTCTTTCTTCCTCCTGATTCTCCAACACTTGGCTCTCAAAGGGAAAAAGATAAAACGCCGCGATGCAAGTGACTAAAGGAGTAAACTACCAGCTTTTAATGCCGGAATCACTTAGTGCAAGCACCACAACACGACCCAGCCGCCTGGAGATGCCCGCATCGCGAAGGCTGGGATCGGCAGGCCTGGAGCGGCCCGAAAGCGGCTGCCGTCATTCAGGGCTTTCCAGGAGTAAACTGCCGACGACAGCGCTCCGGGGGCGAGCGAGACGGCCTCCCACGGCCGCCTCCCCCGGAGTCCCCCCGGAGTCCCCCGGAGCAAGCCGCTCGAGCGAGGCTCTCCGGTCAGAGCAAGAGAACTCGGAAGCACCAAGAGCCAGGGCGGAACAAAGCGCCGGTCCCGGAGTGCGAGAGGACGCCATTACGCGGGCAGCGGCCTGCGCCGACGAGCGGAGCAGGGCTCGCCGCGCGGCCTCGGCCCAGGCCAGAGATGCCACGCGAAGACGCCGAAAGC
>CACVCL010030611.1:0-45304 GCA_902729485.2 Mus minutoides
ATATCCAACTACTGCTCTGAAGCTGTTTATCAGGTTTAGAAGTTTTCTGGTGGAATTTTTAGGATCACTTATATATACTATCATATCATCTGCAAATAGTGATATTTTGACTTTGTCCTTTTGTAATTTGTATCACCTTGATCTCCTTTTGTTGTCTAATTGCTCTGGGTAGGACTTCAAGTACTATAATGAATAGATAGTTAGAAAGTGGTCAGCCTTGTCTAGTCCCTGATTTTAGTAGGACTGCTTCAAGTATCTCTCCATTTAGTTTGATGTTGGCTACTGGTTTGCTGTATATTATTTTTATTATTTTTATGTATGGGTCTTGAATTTCTGATCTTTGCAAGATTTTACCATGAAAGGTTGTTGCATTTTGTCAAATGGTTTTTCAGTGTGTAACGAGATGATCATGTGGTATTTGTCTTTGAGTTTGTTTATATACTGGATTACATTGATGGATATCCATATATTAAAACATCCCTGCATCTCTGGAATGAAGCCTACTTGAACATGATGGGTGATCCTTTTGATGTGTTCTTAGATTCAGTTAGCAGGAATTTTGTTTAGTATTTTTGCATTGAGTTTCATAAGGCAAATTGGTGTGAATTTCTCTCTCTTAGTTGGCTCTTTGTGTGGTATAGGTATCAGAGTAATTGTGGTTTCATGGAATGAATTGAGTTGAGTAACTTCTGTTTCTATTTTGTGGAATAGTTTGAGAAGAGTTGGAATTAGGTCTTCTTTGAAGGTCTGATAGTACTCTGCACTAAACCTATCTGGTCCTGGGCTTTAGGTGGTCGGGAGACTATTAATGGCTGCTTCTATTTCTTTAGGGGATATAGGACTGTTTGGATCAATTTGATCTTAATTTGATTTGAGTATCGGTATCTGTCTAGAAATTTGTCCATTTCCTCCGGGTTTTCCAGTTTTTTTTTTTTTGTTGTTGTTTTTTTTTTTTTTTTTTTTTTTTTTTTTTTTTTTTTTTTTTTTTTTTTTTTTTTTTTTTTTTTTTTAGTATAACCTTTTGTATAGGGTCTGATGATTTTGTGGATTTCCTCCTGTTTTGTTGTTATGTCTCCCTTATCATTTCTGACTTTGTTATTTAGGATACTGTTCCTGTGCCCTCTAGATAGTCTGGCTAAGGGTTTATCTATCTTGTAGATTTTCTCAAAGAATTAGCTCCTGGTTTGTTTGATTCTCTGGATAGTTCTTTTTATTTCCACTTGGTTGATTTCAGCCCTGAGTTTGATTATTTCCTGCCATCTACTCCTCTTGTGTATATTTGCTTCCTTTTGTTCTAGAACTTTTAGGTATGCTGTCAAGCTGCTAGTGTATGCTCTCTCTCTAGTTTCCTTTTTGGAGTCACTCAGTCCTATGAGTTCTTTTCTTAGGACTGTGTTCATTGTGTCCCATAAATTTGGGTATCTTGTGTCTCTAATTTCATTAAAGTCTAAAAAGTCTTTATTTTCTCTCTTTATTTCTTCCTTTATCAAGGTATCATTGTGTAGAATGTTTGTTTTTTTTTTGTTGTTGTTTTGTTTTGTTTTGTTTTTTCTTTTTTTTCTTTTTTTTTTTTTTTTTTTTTTTTTTTTTTTTTTTTTTTTTTTTTTTTTTTTTTTTTTTTTTTTTTTTTTTTTTTTTTTTTTTTTTTTTTTTTTTTTTTTTTTTTTTTTTTTTTTTTTTTTTTTTTTTTTTTAGCTTCCACATGAATGTTGGCTTTCCATTATTTGTGTTGTTATTGAAGATCAGCCTTATTCCTGTTGATCTGATAGGATGCATGGGATAATTTCAATAGTTTTGCATTGTTGAGGCCCGTTTTGTGACCAATTATATTGTCAGTTTTGGAGAAGGTACCATAAGGTGATGAGAAGAAAGTATATCCTTTTGTTTTAGGATAAAATGTTCTGTAGACTGTAGATATCTGTTAAATCCATTTGTTTCATAACTTATGTTAGTTTCAATGTGTCTCTGTTTAGTTTCTCTTTCCAGGATCTGTACATTGATGAGAGTGGGGTGTTGAAGTCTCCCACTATTATTGTGTGAGGTGCAATGTGTGCTTTGAGCTTTACTAAAGTATCCTTTTGCTTGGAAAATTGTTTTCCAGCCTTTCACTCTAGGTAGTGTCTGGTTTTTCCTTGAGGTAAGCTTCCTGTAAGTAGTAAAATGTTGCATCATGTTTGTGTAGCCAGGCTGTTAGTCTATGTCTTTTTATTGGGGAATTGAATCCATTGATAGTGAGAGAAATTAAGAAAAATAAATTTTTACTTCTTGTTATTTTTGTTGTTAGAGTTGGGATTCTGTTCTTGTGCCTATCTTCTTTTAGGTTTGTTGAAGGATTACTTTCTTGCTTTTTCTAGGGCATAATTTTCCTCTTTCTGTTGGAATTTTTCTTTTATTATCCTTAGAAATGCTGGATTCATGAAAAGATATTGTGTGAATTTGGTTTTATCATGGAATACTTTGGTTTCTCCATCTATGGTAATTTATAGTTTTGCTGGGTATAGTAGCCTGGGCTGGCACTTGTGTTCTCTTAGTGTCTGTATAATCTCTGTCCAGGATCTTCTGGCTTCAATAGTCTCTGGTGAGAAGTTTGGTGTAATTCTAATAGGTCTGCCTTTATATGTTCCTTGACCATTTCCCCTTACTGCTTTTAACGTTCTATACTTATTTAGTGTATTTGTTGTTCTGATTATTATGTGTTGGGAGGAATTTCTTTTCTGGTTCAGTCTATTTGGAGATCTGTTGGTTTCTTGTATGTTCATGGGCATCTCTTTCTTTAGGTTAGAGACATTTTTTTTTCTTTAATTTTGTTGAGGATATTTACTGGTCCTTTAAGTTGAAAATCTTCATTCTCATTTGCTTCTATTATCCTAAGGTTTGGTCTTGTCAGTGTATCCTGAATTTCCTGAATGATTTGAGTAAGGATATTTTTGCATTTTCTTTGATTGTTGTGTCCATGTTCTTTATGGAATCTTCTGCACCTGAGATTCTCTTCCATTTCTTGTATTCTGTTGCTGATGATTGCATGTATGATGCCTGATTTCTTTTCTAGGGTTTCTATCTCTAGAGTTGTCTCCCTTTGGGTTTCCTTTATTATTTTTACTTCTGTTTTTATATCTTGTATGGTTTTTGTTCAATTTCATCACTTATTTGGTTTTCTTTTCCTGTAATTCTTTAAGGGATTTTTGTGTTTCCTCTTTAAAGACTTCTACCTCTTTAACAGTGTTCTCCTGTATTTTTTTAAGTGATTTATTAATGCCCTTCTTAAAATCCTATACCACATCATGAGATATGATTTTAAATAGAATCTTTCTTTTTCAGGTGTGTTAGGGTATCCAGTACTAGCTTTGGTGGGAGTGCTGCTTTCTGATGATGCCAAATGGTCTTGGTTTCTGTTAAGATTCTTAATTTTGCCTTATGCCATCCTGTAATCTCTGCTATTATTTGTTAGAGCTGTCTCTGGCTGGAGCTTGTTCCTACTGGATTCTGTTAGCCTCTATCAGCACTCCTGGGGTTCCAACTCTCTTCTCAGTCTCAGTAGTCAGAGTACTCTCTGCAGGCAAGCTCTCCTCTTGCAAAGAATGTGCCAATAGGTCTGGTGTTCAGCTCTGCCTCCTGGCTGAAGATGAAGGCCTGAAAGGGACCCTGTCCCAGAAGCTATGTTACTTCTGCAACCTGCATGCTCTCCTGTGCTGACTTGTCTGTGAGGGACCCAAGATACAACCTAGCATTCTCAACTGGTCCTGCAGTCAGAACCCTTCCTGGAGGCCAACTCAGTGTAATACATTCTTATTGAGAATCTTTGAAAATAATCCTCAAAACAAAGGTAAAAATTATTTACAAAGCCAAACATGTGGATGTATTGAGAAAGAGGTAAAAAAAAAAAAGGTAGTTCAAATGGCAAAATTTCATCTAACATAAATAAAAAAACAAAACCAGTTCTACATAATGTCCAACATGATTAAATGTCCTTATGAAACACTTAAAGGTATGTAAAAAAATCTGGTCAGATTATAAATGCAAAATCTCCAAGGAAAAGTGGTTTAAATAGATAAAATCTTGAAAAAGCTTCCATTGGAGAAAGTGCAGATATTTCATTCATCAAACCATTCAGACTAGTGTTACCAGTCAAAGTTCATGTCAATATCAGATAACCTTTCACATAATGGGATGAAAAGGGCACTTCAGCTCTGTGATATTAGCCTCAAAAATCTATAACCCAGAATAATAACAAGAAAATATCAAGCAAACCCAAGTTAATAGTAATTTCTATAAAATGCCTGATTCCTTGGCTTCCAAATGTTCAGGTCCTTAAAAGCAAGGCAAGACTAAGAAACTGTCAGATATTAAAATACACTCAAAAGTTAAAGTGCCTGAGATACTGAAGTTAAAAGACATACTAACAGAAAAGCTGGCAATAGCCAACAAAATTACAGATTAATTGAGTGTTTTATTAATTTTATACTACTTTAAGAGAAATATGTTAGTATTAAACAAAGATGCATGCTTGTAGCAGAGGTGTCCTATTATTGTTTTTTTGGAAGTAAATATAACATAATTTCAAAATACAACATTAAGAAATACTAATAAGAAAATAGTAAAAATTAAAAATAGTAATAAATAATGTAAAATAGATTTAAGGAACAATATCTTAAATATACAAAGTGCTCAAGAAGTTAGACTCCAGAAAACAAAATATTTCAATTAAAAAATGGGGTTCAGAGCTAAACAAAGAATTCTCAACTGAGGAATCTCAAACTTCAGAGATGAACCTAAAGAAATGTCAAACTTGCTTTATCATCAGGGGAATGCAAATCAAAATGACCCTGAGATTCCAGCTCACACCATTCAGAATGACTAAGATCAAAAACTCAACTGACAGCAGAGGATGGGAAGGATGTGGAGATAGAGGAGAACTCCTCAATTGCTGGTAGGATTACAAGCTAATATAACAACTTTGGAAATCAATTTGGTGGTTCCTTAGAAAATTGAGAATAGCTCTACATGAAGACCTAGCTATACCCAAAAGATGCTCCAACACATAGCAAGGACCTGTGTTCCACTATCTTCACAGCAGCCTTATTTATAATAGCCAGAAGTTGTGGGAACCCATATGTCCCACAACAGAAGAATGGATTCAGGCAATATGAACATGGTACATTTACACAATGGAATACTACTCAGATATTAAAAATAACATCTTCAAGAAGTTTGTAGGCAAATTGATGGGACTAGAGAATATCATCCTGAATAAGGTAACAGAGGCACAAATGGACATACATGGTATGTTCTCACTGATAAGTGGTTATTAGCCCAAAAGCTTAGAATACTGACCATCTAACTNAACAACAAGAAAAGCCAAAGTTTGGATACTTCAAATTCACTTAAAAGAAGGAACAAAATAATCACTGTAAGCAGAGGTAGTGAAGGATATGGGCAGGAGGGGGAGAAAATGGGGGAAGTGGACAGGTATAGGAAGATACAGGAGAGAAGTCTAGGGGGCCAGGAGAACAAATAAAAATATGTAGCAGTGTGTGTGTGTGGGGGGGGTGATTTAGTGAACCACCAGAAAATCCTAGATGCCAGGGATGCAAGAAGCTCCCAGGACTCAATGGAGATAGATGGCTTTAGCTGAAATACCCAACAGCAGAGAAACAGAACCTGAAGAGACCACTTCCAATTAATAGGCATGAGCCCCAGTGGAGGGACAGGGCCACCCACCCATCTAAAATTTTTAACCTAGAAATGTCCCTGTGTAAATATAATGCAGGGTTAAAAATGGAGCAGAGACTGAAGGAAAGGCTGTCCAGAGACCACCCCACCTTGGGATCCATTCCATCAGCAGATTCCAAACCTCAAAAATGTTACTGATGCTAAGAAGTGCTTGATGACAGGAGTCTGGTATAGATGTTCTCTGAGAGGCTTTGCCAGCAGCTAAGACAGATGCAGATACTGACAGCCAACCATTGGACTGAGGTAAGAGACTCCAATGGAATGAAGGAGCTGAAGGAGATCGGAACTCCATAGGAAGAACAAAAGTGTCAATTAACCAGACCCCTCAGAGCTCCCAGGGATTAAACTACTAACCTTAAAGTATAAATGGGTGGGGTCATAGCTCCAGCTAGATATATAGCAGAGGATTGCCTCATCTAGCATCAATGGAAGGGAAGGCACCTGGTCCTATGGAGACTTGATTCTCCATAGAAGGGGAATGCTAGAGATGTGGAGGCTATTAAAAGCACAGGAGAGGGGTATGGAGAGGGAGGATTGTGGAGGGGAAATCAAGCAAGAGAATAACATCTGAAATGTAAACAAATTAAATGATTAAAACCAAACCAAACCAAAAAAGACAAAGTCACCAAGATGCTGAGACCCAATAGAACACTCTGCAGACTCTAATTGGTTATACCGAATCATACTGTATAAGAACAATAAAAGCCCAAAGAAAACAAAACTAACATTAAAGAACATTGAATATCAGACGGGCTGTGGCTAGTTTGGAAGATATGTAAGGAAGACAAAATCATTTCAGACACCTGGGCTCATCAGATGTAACTGACATTTAAATTGTGAATTTTAAAGATTTTTAGAACCGAAAGAGAATCTCAATATGTTTACTACAAAGGCCACAGCTAAGATTTGTTAACAAGATATTGGAGCTAAAATATTCCATTGTCTCCACCTAAAAACATCCGGTCACACATAAACACTATTCTGAGGGGCAAAGAGGAGACTGCATCTCAATGTGGGGTGGAGAGGACAGAAAGATTAGAGAGTGTGGCTATGAGCATGGTTGTGTAGGAATGTGCAAGAGTGTGGGAATTTGAGCAAAGTACATAGTTTGAAATTCCTCAAAACTCTTAAAACATTTAAAAAGATTAGAGATAAAAAGTATAAAATAACTTAGCAGAGTGCAATTTTTACATGTCTAAAGATGGTTTATTATTCAAATTTAAAATAAGTACAGCCATTTATTCTGTGTGGTATCCAACTGTCAAGATTTCATATTTATTCTATTATTGTTATTTCATGCTTTGAGGATGGGAATTCAACATGTGTGCAGAGATTAGGGTAGTAGGATGCAGATGACTGACATTAATAGACATCTTGGTGATAACAAAATAGGGGATGGTGAAGATAGAGATAGCATAATCAATATGACCCAATTCCCATGGTAGAATGTGCATTTTTTAAATGTCTGGATTTGGTAAGAAGCAGTCAATACCTGTGGTCTCAGGTGAGAGCACCATCTTGTATCCCAGGCCTCTCAGAAACCAGTCCAAGCAGGAGAGCCTGTGGGCCACAAAAGCAACATTGGTTCTTGGACAGGATACCTTCCCGCATTCATCCTCAGTCAGGAGGCTGAACTGAGACCCAGAACTCAAAAAATTCCCTGCAACAGGAGAGCTTACCTGCAGAGAAAGCTCTGACCACTGGGACTCAGGAGAGAGATAGACTCACAGGAGTGCTGACAGAGGCTAACAGAATCACAATAGGAACAAGCTCTAGCCAGAGACAGCTAGAACATCTAACACCAGAGATTTTCAGATGGCAAAGGCAAACATAATAGGATCGAAGACCCAGAAATGAATCCACACATCTATGGTCACCTGATCTTTAACAAGGGAGCTAAAACTATCCAGTGGAAAAAAGACAGCCTTTTCAACAAATGGTGCTGGCACAACTGGCAGCTATCATGCAGAAGACTGGGAATTGATCCATTCTTATCTCCTTGTACTAAGGTCAAGTTTAAGTGGTTGAAGGACCTCCACATAAAACCAGAGACACTGAAACTTATAGAGGAGAAAGTGGGGAAAAGCCTCGATGATATGGGCACTGGGGAAAAATTCCTGAACAAAACAGCAAAGGCTTGTGCTGTAAGATCAAGAATTGACAAATGGGACCTCATAAAGTTGCAAAGCTTCTGTAAGACAAAAGATATTGTCAACNGGTAGAAGTCTTTAAAGAGGAAACAAAATAATCCCTGAAACTCAAGAAGAATGAAGTTCAAAATGTGGTCTCTTCGCCCCTTCCTAGAATTAAGAACAAAGCACATATTGAAGGAGTTACAGAGATCATGTGTGAAGCTGAATCAAAATGATGGACTAACCAGTGACTGCGGCTCCCACGGATCCTTCCCATAATCAGCCACCAAAAATAAACACTATTGCATATGCCAGCAAGATAATGCTGAAAGGGCCCTGATATAGCTGTCTCGTGGTGGCTATACCAGTGCCTGGCAAACACAGAAGTGGATACTCACAGTCAGCTATTAGTTGGAACACAGGACTCCCAAGGAAAGAGCTAGAGAAAGTACCCAAGGAGCTGAAGGGGTCTTCAACCCTATAGGTGGAAGAATAACATGAACTAACTAGTTCCCTCTGTGCTCATGTCTCTAGCTGCATATATGGAAGAAGATGGCCTAGTTGGCCATCATTGGGAGGAGAGGCCCCTTGGTCATGCAGACTTTATATGCCCCAGTACAGGGGAACCCCAGGGCCATTATGTGGGAGGGGGTGGGTAGGGTGGGGATGGGGAAGGGTATGGGGAACTTTCTGGATAACACTTGAAATGTAAATGAAGAAAATATCTAATAAAGAGAAAAACAAGAATTACAGGAAAACACAACCAAACAGGGGATAGAACTGCCCAAAATCATCCAAGATTTAAAAATGGAAGTAGAAACAATAAAGAAAACCCAAATGGAGACAACTCTGGATAGAAATCCTAGGAAAGAAATCAGGAATCATAGATGCAAGCATCAGCAACAGAATACAAGAGATTGAAGAGAGAATCTCCGGTACAGAAGATTCCATAGAGAACATGGATAGAACAATCAAAGAAAATGCAAAGAGATCCTAAATCAAATCATCCAGGAAATCCAGGACACAATGAGAAGACCAAACCTACTGATAATAGGAGTAGATGAGAATGAAGATTTTCAACTTAAAGGGCCAGTAAAATCTTCAACAAAATTATAAAAGAAAACTTCCCTAACCTAAAGAAAGAGATGGCCATGAACATACAAGAAACCAACAGATCTCCAAATAGACTGAACCCGAAAAGAAATTCCTCATCTTGAGCCAGGCATGGTGACACATGCCTTTAACCCCAGCACTGAGGAGGCAGAGGCAGGTGGATTTCTGAGTTCAAGGCCATCCTGGTCAACAGAGCGAGTTCCTTGACAGCCAGGGCTACACAGAGAAACCCTGTCTCAAAAAAATAAATAAATAAATAAAAATAAAAATAAAAAGAAATTCCTCATGTCACATAATAATCAAAACAACAAATACACTAAATAAAGACATAATATTAAAAGCAGTAAGGGAATATGTTAAGTAACAAATAAAGGCCGATCTATTAGAATTATACCAGACTTCTCACCAAGGACTATGAAAGCCAGAAGATACTGGACAGATATTATACAGACACTAACAGAACATATACTCTACCCAGCGAAACTCACAATTACCATAGATGGAGAAACCAATGTATTCCATGATAAAACTAAATCCACACAATATCTTTCCATGAATCCAGAACTTCTAAGGATGAAAAGGGAAAACTCCAACCGAAAGGGGAAAATTTTGCCCTAGAAAAAGCAAGAAAGTAATCCTTCAACAAACCTAAAAGAAGATAGGTGCAAGAAAAGAATCCCAACTCTAATAAGAAAAATAACAGGAAGTAACAATTACTTTTCCATAATATCTCTTAATATCACTGGACTCAATTCCCCAAGAAAAAGACATAGACTAACAGACTGGCTACACAAACAGGACCCAACATTTTGTTGCATCAGGAAACCCACCTTAGGGACAAAGACAGACACTACCTCAGAGTAAAAGGCAGGAAAACAATTTTCCAAGCAAATGGTTCAAAGAAACAAGCTGGAGTAGCCATTCTAATATCAAATAAAGTCGACTTCAATCCCAAAGTTATGAAAAAAGACAAGGAGGGCCACTTCATACTCATGAAAGGTAAAATCTTCCAGGTGAACTCTCAATTCCGAATATCTATACTCCAAATGAAAGGTCATCCACAGTAATTAAGGAAACTTTAATAAAGATCAAAGCACACATTGTACCTCACACAATAATAGTGGGAGACTTTAACACCCCACTCTCATCAATGGACAGATTCTGGAAACAGAAACTAAACAGAGACACATTGAAATTTACAGAAGTTATGAATCAAATGGATTTAACAGATATCTATGGAACATTTTATCCTAAAACAAAAGGATATGCCTTCATCTCAGCACCTCATGGTTCATTCTTGAAAATTGACCATATAATCAGTCACAAACAGGTATTAATAAATACAAAAATATTGAAATTATTCAATCCATACTATCAGATCAACACGGACTAAAGCTGATCTTTAATAACAACATAAATAATAGAAATCCAACATTCATGTGGAAGCTGTCCAACATTCTACTCAAGGATAAATTGGTCAAAGAAGAAATAAAGAAAGAAATTAAAAACATTTTATAGTTTAATGAAAATGAAGACAAAACATACTTGTCTTAGTTAAGTTTTCTATTTCTGGACAAAACATCATGACCAAGAAGCACTTGGGGAGGAAAGGGTTTACTCAGCTTACTCTTCCACATTGCTGTTCATCACCAAGGAAGTCATGGCTGGAACTCAAGCAGGTCAGGAAGCAAGAGCTGATGCAGAGGCCATGGAGAGATGTTCTTTACTAGCTTGCTTCCACTGGCTTGCTCAGCTTGCTTTCTTATAGAACCAAGACTACCAGCCCAGAGATGGTACCATCCACAAGGGGCCCTCCCACCTTGATCACTTATTGAGAAAATGCCCCACAGTTAGATCTCATGGAGGAACTTTCCCAGCTAAAGCTCATTTCTCAGTGATAACTCCAGCCTGTGTCAAGTTGACACACAAACCAGCCAGTACAATATCCAAACTTATGGGACACAATGAAAACATTCTAAGAGGAAAACACATAGCTCTTAGTGCCTCCAAAAGAAACTAGAGAGAGTACACAATAGCAGCTTGACAGCACACCTAAAAGCTCTAAAACCAAAGGAAGCAAAACCAACCAAGAGGAGTAGACAACAGGAAATAATCAAACTTAGGGCTGAAATCAACCAAGTGGAAACACAAAGAACTATTCAAAGCATCAACCAAAACAGGAGCTGATTCTTTGAGAAAATCAACAAGATGGATAAACCCTTAGCCAGACTAACTAGAGGGCAGAGGGAAAGAATCCTAAATAACAAAATTAGAAATGAAAAGGGAGACATAACAACAAAATCTGAGGAAATCCAAAACATCATCAGAACCTACTACAAAAGCTTATACTCCACAAATCTGGCAAATCTGTATGAAACGGACAATTTTCTAGACAGATCCCAGGTACCAAAGTTAAGTCAGGATCAGATTAACAATCTAAACAGTCCCATATCCCTTAAAGAAATAGAAGCATTTATTCATAATCTCCCAACCAAAAATGCCCAGGACCACAGGGCTTGGGTTTAGTGGAGAGCTCTGTCAGACCTTTAAAGAGGACCTAATACAAATACTCTTCAAACAATTTCACAAAATAGAAACAATAGGGACTGACAAGCAGTGGTGACACATGCCTTTAATCCCAGAACTTGGGAGGCAGAAGCTGGTGGATTTCTGAGTTTGAGGCCAGCATGGTCTACAAAGTGAGTTCTAGGACGGCCAGGGATACACAGAGAAACCCTGTCCCAAAAAACTCAAAAAAAAAAAAAAACTTTTAAAAAGAAACAGAACATACACTACCCAATTCCTTACATGAAGCCACAATTATGCTTATACCTAAACCACACAAAAACCCACAAAGAAAGAGAATTTCAAACCAATCTCATTTTTGAACATTGATACAAAAATACTCAATACAATTCTTGCCAAAGGAGTCCAAAGACACATCAAGACAATCTGTCAACAGCATCAACTAGGCTTTATCCAAGGGATGCAGGGATGGTTCAATATATGGAAATCCTTCAACACAATCAACTACGTAAACACTCAAAGGAGAATAAAACCGCATGATTATTTCATTAGATGCTGAAAAAGCATTTGACAAAACTCAGCATCCCTTCTTGCTAAAAAGTCTTGGAAAGATCAGGAATTCAAGGCCCATACCTTATCATAGTAAAAGCAATATACAGCAAACCAGTAGCCAATATCAATCTAAATGGAAGAAAACTTGAAGCAATCCCACTAAAATCAGAGACTAGAAAAGGCTTACCACTCTCTCCCTATATATGTAATATAGTATTCCAAGTTCTAGCTAGAACAATTACACAACAAAAGGAGGTCAAAGAAACACAAACTGGATAGAAAGAAGTCAAAATATCACTATTTGCAGATGATATATGTACATATATTTAAGTGACCCCAAAAATTCCACTAGAGAACTCCTAAAGCTGATAAACAACTTCAGCAAAGTGGCTGGATATAAAATTAACTCAAACAAATCAGTAGCCTTCCTCTACTCCAAGGATAAACAGGCCAAGAAAGAAATTAGGGAATCAGCACATTTCACGATACACACAAATAATATTACATTCTTTGATGTGACTCTAACCAAGCAATTGAAAGATCTGTATGACAAGAACTTTAAGTCTCTGAAGAAAGAAATTGAAGAAGTTCTCAGAAGTTGGAAAGAAGTAATATTATTGGAAAAAAGTAATATTAATAGTGAAAAATAATATAAAAGTAAAGTATATTTAAATGCTTATTTTTATACGATTATATAAGAAACAATAAGTATTTAAAAACTAAATTATAGTATATTTAATCATTTCCAGTGCGGTAATATGAGTTCATTCAACAAAGTAAAGTAACCATATTCATAAATAATAATAATATATGATATATCATTATAAGTAATAAATATAATATTATTTATGAGCAATAATATAAGTTAAATATATAATAATTCATAAATGTTATTATAATTCTGGCTAAATCATATACTCTCCAATACTGAAGAGAGAAATGAATAATAGGACATTTTTTTCTGTTGTATCTGAATGCTTTAAACTCCACTAAATCATTTCCCCCAGGTGCCAGATGCATGGCAGTGATTAATGACATACTAATAAAATTTACCTGGCAGGTTGAAACTAAAATGTCATTTCTATGGATAAGAATAATTTTCCAGTAAGTAGAGCTTTCTGCCAAAATTAGATGTATGCTCTTTGAAATATTTCAAATATTTTTAAAAGCAACTAAATATAAATCCAGTATAGTTGGAAATAATTTGAAATAACATGTTCGAAACAGTGTTTTCTCACTTTCTGCCTATTGGAGCTTATTTTATTTGTTTTCCTGAAACTCTGCCTTTCTCTTAGTTTCCAGGTATCAGGGAACTCAATTTTTTTTTTTTGTTTGTTTTGTTGGTTTTGTTTGTTTGTTTGTTTGTTTGTGGTTTTTTTTGAGATAGGTTTTCTCTGTGTCTCTCTGTAGACCAGGCTGGCCTTGAACTCAGAAATCTGCCTGCCTCTGCCTCTCAAGTGCTGGTATTAAAAGCTTGTGTGACCACCGCCTAGCCAAGAGAAGTCACTTTTATCATAACCATCTATACCCAAGATCATAACCTTGAACTTACTTATGAGCCTAGTTCCCTGTTCCAAACTCTACCTTTAAATGAACCCAAGCAAACATAATGCTGTTTGTGCCATGGGAAGTTATCAACACAGTGATCTGACTATATCATCAGTTCCCAGTAGAAATACAATTTAAATAAAAAAAAAATTTTTTTTTTTAGCTTTTAATTCGTTACACATAAAACACACAGGTTTAAATTTGAAATTACAAGTTCTTTGTATATTTAAATTTTAAATGATACATTCTTTGAGAATATAAATATGCTTTTTAGTATATGAGACTATACATAGTTTATAATAATTATTAAATTTCTGCACCTCATTTTTTCCACATTTAGAGTTGTTTTAAAAATCAAACACAAAAGAGAAGAAAACATAACAAAACAAAGCACCACTTTGGATTACCAACCTTTCAGTCACCATTTCTTAATATATCTGTCAAATGCAAGAGAACAAGCAACATTGATTCTCACAGGTTCAAGATGTTATAATGTTTATCTAATATTAGTTGTAGTTTTAGTGTCAGCTTTTCCTATACCCTTTGTGCTCTATAAGCAGTCCTCCACTGTGCATTGTAAACATAAGGCTTGTTTTTGATACAAAGACTAAGTGTTTGGTAGTTAGGAGCCACTGGACTTGACAAACATCATCATATAATTGCTCTTCGCATCTTTTTTGCTCTTCTGGTTGTCTGTGTACTCAAGATGTTCAACAGCATGAAGCTCTTCGGGCAGACACCTCCTTCTCAGACTCAGAATAACTGCCCGAGTCATCTGGAATCTCAGTATCAGGGGAGTCGTCCTCATCGTCATCTCCAGCCACATCACCTTCTCCATCATGATCTTCCACCTCACTGAAGCCGAGTCTGCAGTGTTGCCAGTAGCTTCCTGACAATCTGCTGTCCGTGCTCTGCTGCTACTGAGACGCCAGCTCTTTGTTAATTTTCTTGTCTTCTTCTCCTGTTCAGAAGTGAGATGTTTTTTTGTTGTTGTTCTTGGTTTTTTTTTTGTTTGTTTTTTTTTTTTTTTTTTTTGGTTTTTCGAGACAGGGTTTCACTGTATAGCCCTGGCTGTTCTGGAACTCACTCTGTAGACCAGGCTGGCCTCGAACTCAGAAATTCACCTGCCTCTGCCTCCCAAGTGCTGGGATTAAAGGCGTGCGCCACCACGCCCGGCAGAAGTGAGATGTTGATTTGTGATCTCCTATAACAAGACAACCACTGTGTTCTTCCTTTCCTGCACCCATAAGTCTCAATAACTTTTGTTTTCTTTCTTCATTGCCTAAGACTGCTGCCTCCCAATTGCTAGATCTAAGATCGTCCTCAGGGGAGGCTGAACATTTCATCCCGTGCAGGTGAAACTCCGGGGCAGCACTCAGCTGAGATCCCAATTGGGATATGCGAAACAGACTCACAGTTCTCCTCAAACTCAACACCAGCAGCATTCAGCCAGCCGCTGGACCAAGCAGCACCACTCAAGAAACTTTGATTTTATTTTTAATATTATATTATTATTTGTTAAAATTTTTATTAGATATTTACTTCATTTACATTTCAAATGCTATCCAAAAGTCCTCTATGCACCCACCCCTTCACCGTCCTGCTCCCCTACACACCCACTCCCACTTCTTTGCCCTGAACTGGGGCATATAAAGTTTGCAAGACCCTGAACTGGGGCATATAAAGTTTGCAAGACCAAGGGAACTCTCTTCCCAATGTAGGCCAATGAGGCCATCTTCTGCTACATATGCAGCTAGAGACACTAGGTCTGGAGGTACTGGTTAGTTCATATTGTTGTTCCACCTATAGGGTTGCAGACACCTTCAGCTCCTTAGATACTTTCTCTAGCTCCTCCATTGGGGGACCTGTGTTCCTACCTGTGAGCATCCACTTGTGTATTTGCCAGGCACTGGCACAGCCTCACAAGACACAGCTATATCAGGGTCCTCTAAGCAAATTCTTGCTGGCATATGCAATAGTGTCTGCATTTGGTGGCTGATTATGGGATGGACCCCCAGATTGGGCAGTCTCTGGATGGTCCATTCTTTTGTTTTAGTTCCAAACTTTGTCTCTGTAACTCCTTCCATCGGTATTTTGTTCCCTATTCTAGGGAGGAATGAATTATCCATATGTTGGTTTCTTTCTTGATTTTCTTATGTGTTGTAAATTGTATCTTGGATACTCTAAGTTTCTGGGCTAATATCCACTTATCAGAGAGTAAAAATCAAGTGTCTTCTTTTGTGATTGGGTTATCTCACTAAGTATGATATCCTCCAGATACATCCATTTGCTCAAGAATTTCATAAATTCATTCTTTTTAATAGCTGAGTAGTACTCCATTGTGTAAATGTACCACATTTTCTGTATCCATTTCTCTGTTGAGGGACATCTGGGTTCTTTCCAGCCTCTAGCTATTATAAATAAGGCTGCTATGAACATAGTGGAGCATGCATCCTTATTACCAGTTGGAGCATCTTCTGGGAATATGCCCAGAAGAGGTATTGCAGGATCTTCCAGTAGTACTATGTCCAATTTTCTGAGGAACCAACGGACTGATTTCCAGAGTGGTTGTATACACTTGCAATTTCACTAGAAATGGAGGAGTGTTCCTCTTTCTTCACATCTGCTGTCACCTGAATTTTAGATCTTAGCCATTATGACTTGTTTGAGGTAGAATCTCAGGGTTGTTTTGATTTGCATTTCCCTGATGATTAAAGATGTTGAACATTTTTTCATTGCTTCTCAGCCATTTGTCATTCCTCAGTTGAAAATTCTTTGTTTAGCTCTCTACCCTATCTTTTAATGGAGTTATTGAAATACTGGAGTTCAGCTTCTTGAACTCTTTGAATATATTGTATATTAGCCCCCTATCTGATTTAGGATTGGTAAAAATCCTTTCCCAATATGTTGGTGGCATTTTGTCTTATTGACAGTATCTTTTGCCTTACAAAAGCTTGGCAATTTTATGATATCCCATTTGTGGATTCTTGATCTTACAGCACAAGCTATTGCTGTTCTGTTTAGGAATTTCTCCCCTGTGCTCATATCTTTGAGAGGCTTTTCCCCACTTTCTCCTCTATAAATTTCAGTGTATCTGGTTTAATGTGGAGTTCTTTGATCCACTTAGACTTGAGCTTTGTACAAGGAGATAAGAATGGATCAATTTGCATTCTTCTACATGATAACTGCCACTTGTGCCAGCACCATTTGTTGAAAATGCTGTCTTTTTTCCACTGGATGGTTTTAGCTCTCTTGTCAAAGATCAAGTAAACATAGGTATGTGGGTTCATTTCTGGGTCTTCAGTTCTATTCCATTGATCTACCTGTCTGTCACTGTACCAGTACCATGCAGTTTTCATCACAATTGCTCTGTGGTACAGCTTCAAGTCAGGCACAGTGATTCTCCTGGAGGTTCTTATTTTGTTGAGAATAATTTTTACTATCCTAGGTTTTTTGTTATTCCAGATGAATTTGCAAATTGCCCTTTGTAACTCAGTGAAGAATTGAGTTGGATTTTGATGGGGATTGCATTATATCTGTGGATTGTTTTTGGCAGAATAGCCACTTTTACTATATTAATCCCGCCAGTCCATGAGCATGGGAGATCTTTCCATGCTCTGAGATCTTCTTTAATTTCTTTCTTCAGAGACTTGAAGTCCCTGTCATACAGATCTTTCACTTCCATAGAGTAACACCAAGGTATTTTACATTGTTTGTGACTTTTGTGAAGGGTGTTGTGTTCCTAATTTCTTTCTCAATCTGTTTATCCTTTGTGTAGAGAAAGCCCACTGATTAGTTTGAGATAATTTATATCTAGCTACTGCACTGAAGCTGTTTATCAGGTTTAGGAGTTCTCTGGAGGAATTTTTAGGGTCACTTATGTATACTATCATATCATCTGCAAATAGTGATATTTTGACTTCTTCCTTTCCAATTTGTATCCTCTTGATCTCCTTTTGTTGTCAAATTGCTCTGGCTAGGACTTCAAGTATTATATTGAATAGGTAGGGAGAAAGTGGGCAGCCTTGTCCAGTCCCTTGATTTTAGTGGTATTGCTTCAAGTTTATCTCTATTTAGTTTGATGTTGGCTACTGGTTTGCTGTATATTGCTTTTATTATGTTTAGTTATGGGTCTTGAATTCCTGATCTTTCCATGACTTTTATCATGAAGCAGTGTTTAATTTTGTGACATGCTTTCTCAGCATATAAGGTTCTTTGTTGTATATTTGTGTGATTTAGGTATCAGGGTAATTGTGGCTTCATAGAATGAATTGGGTAGAGTACCTTCTGTTTCTATTTTGTGCAATAGTTTGAGGAGACTTGGAACTAGGTCTTCTTTGAAGGTCTGATAGAACCCTACACTAAACCCATCTGGTCCTGGGCTTTTTTGGTTGGGAGACTAATAACTACTGCTTCTGTTTCTTTAGGAGATATAGGGCTGTTAAGATCATCAGTCTGATCCCAATTTAACTTTGGTACATGGTATCTGTCTAGGAAGTTGTCCATTTCAGTTTTTCCACTTTTGTTGAGTATAGCCTTTTGTAGTAGGATCTGATAATGTTTGTGCTTTCTTCAGGTTCTGTTGTTATATCTCCTTCTTCATTTCTGATTTTGTTAATTAGGATACTGTCCCTGTGTCATCTATTTTGTCTGGCTAAGGGTTTATCTATCCTCTTGATTTTTTCAAAGAACTAACTCCTGGTTTGGTTGATTCTTTGAATAGGTCTTTTTGTTTCCACTTGGTTGATTTCAGCCCTAAGTTTGATTATTTCCTGCAGTCTACTTCTCTTGGGTGAATTTGCTTCCTTTCATTCTTGAGCTCCTAGGTGTGCTGTCAGGCTCCTACTATATGCTCTGTCTAGTTTCTTTTTTGGAACCACTCAGGGTATAAGTTTTTCTCTTACGATTAATTTCATTGTGTCCCATAAGTTTAAGTATGTTGTGGCTTCATTTTCATTAAACTCTAAAAAGTCTTTAATTTCTTTCTTCCTTGAACAAGGTGTCATTGATTAGCATTTTGTTCAGCTTCCAAATCAAGTTTGGCTTTCTATTATTTCTGCTGTTATTGAAGATCAGCCTTAGTCTGTGGTGATCTGATAGGATGGATTGAGTAATTTCAATATTTTTGTATCCATTAATACCTGTTTTGTGACCAATTATATGATCAATTTTGGAGAAAGAACCATGAGGTGCTGAGAAGAAGGTATATCCTTTTGTTTTAGGATAAACAGATGTCTTTAGATATCTGTTAAATCCATTTGTATCATAACACTATTATTGTGTGAAGTACAATGTGTGCTTTGAGCTTTAGTAAAGTTTCTTTAATGAATGTGGCTGCCCTTGAATTTGGAGCATAGATATTTGGAATTGAGAGTTCATCTTGGTAGATTTTACCTTTGATGAGTATGAAATGCCCCTCCTTGTCTTTTTTGATAACTTTGGGTGGGAAGTCAACTTTATTTGATATTATAATGGCTACTCCAGCTTGTTTCTTTGGACCATTTGCTTGGAAAATTGTTTTCCATCCTTTTACTCTGAGGTAGTGTCTGTCTTTGTCCCTGAGGTAGGTTTCCTGTAAGCAGCAAAATGTTGGTTCCTATTTGTGTAGCAAGGCTGTTAGTCTATGTCTTTATATTGGGACATTGAATCCACTGATGTTAAGAGAAATCAGAGAAAAGTAATTTTGCTTCCTGTCTTTTTCGTTGTTAAAGTTGGGATTCTGTTTTTGTGGGTGTCTTCTTTTAGGTTGATTGAAGCATTATTTTCTTGCTTTTTTTAGGAAGTAGATTCCATTTTTGTGTTTGTCTTTTCCCTTTATTATCCTTGGAAGGGCTGGATTCATGGAAAGATATTCTATGAGTTTGGTTTTGTCATAGAATACTTTGGTTTCTCCATCTATTTTAATTGAGAGTTTTGCTGGGTAAAGTAGCCTGGGCTGGCATTTATGTTCTCTTACTGTCTGTATGCCATCTGTCTAGCATCTTTTCTGGCTTTCAGAGTCTCTGGTGAGAAGTCTGGAGTAATTCTAATAGGCCTGCCTTTATATGTTACTTGACCTTTTCCCTTACTACTTTTAATATTCTGTCTTTATTTAGTGCATTTGTTGTTCTGATTATTATGTGCCGGGAGGAATTTCTTTTCTGTTCCAGTCTATTTGGAGTTCTGTAGGTTTCTTGTATGTTCATGGTCATCTCTTTCTTTAGGTATAGAAAGTTTTCTTCTATAATTTTGTTGAAGATATTTACTTGCCCTTTAATTTGAAAATCTTCATTCTCATCTATTCCTAAGGTTTGGTCTTCTCATTGTGTCCTGGATTTCCTGAATGTTTTGAGTTAGGATATTTTTGCATTTTGCATTTTCTTTGATTGTTGTGTACATGTTCTCTATGGAATCTTCTTTTACCTGAATTTCTCTCTTCTATCTCTTGTATTCTATTGCTGATGCTCACATCTATGGTTCCTTATTTCTTTCCTCTGGTTTCTATCTACAGAGTTGTCTCCCTTTGGGTTTTTAAAAACTGTTTCTGTTTCCCTTTTTAGATCTTAGATGGCTTTGTTCAATTCCATGACCTGTTTGGTTGTGTTTTCCAATAATTCTTTAAGGGATTTTTGTGTTTCCTCTTTAAGGACTTCTACCTGTTTAGCAGTGTTTTCCTATAATTCTTTTAGGCATTCTTCCTGTTTAGCAGTGGTCTCCTTTAACTCTTTATGGCCTTCTACCTGTTTAGTAGTGTTCTCCTGCATTTCTTTAAGTGAGTTATTAATGCCCTTCTTAAAATCTTCTAACACCATTGTGACATATGATTTTAAATCTGAGTCTTGATTTTCAGGTGTGTTGGGGGATACAGGACTGTTTGTGTGTGTGCGCATATTGGCTTCTGATGATTCCCAGTGTTCTTGGTTTCTTTTAATAGGATTCTTATGTTTGCCTTTCACCATCTGGTAATCTCTTGTGTTAATGTTCTAGCTGTCTTTGGCTGGTGCTCTTTCTTTCTGTGAATCTGTTAGCATCTGTCAGCACTCCAGGGAGTCCAACTATCACCTGAATTCTGGTGGTCAGACCACTCTCTGTAGGCAAGAGCTCCTCTTATGGGGCAGGTGTCCAGAAGTCTGGAGCTCCGATCCACCTCCTGAATCATGGAATCAGAGCCCTCCCTGTAAGCCAACTCTCCTCTGGCAAGAAAGGTGCCCAGGGGACTGGGTCTCAGCTCGGCCTCGTGGCTGAGGATGAAGGCTTGAAAGGACCCTGTCCAAAAAGCTCTGTTGTTTCTGTCACCCAAGTAGTCTACCATGATCATGAAGTCCTGAGTGTGCACAGGGTCCTGCGGTGTGGAGGGTCATGGAGAGTCCTGTGCTGCCCTTGATGCCCTCAGCTGGGTTCACTGGTAAGATGGTGGGGCTGACCCCAACATTCCTATATAAGCTTCCTTTCCTTTTTATCAAATTCATTTCCTTGTTTTTCAGCAGCTGTTATAAACACATGCGCCTGTGCGCAAGAGCGCAAACACACACACACACACACACACACACACACACACACATACATACTTGTATATTTAGAAATGTGTGTGTGTGTGTGTGTGTGTGTGTGTGTGTGTTGTGTTACTTGTATGTACATCTTTTCAGGGTTGACCATTAGTAACCAATGTTTGTGCTTTCCTGAGTAAGGCCATTTCTCCCATTCTCAGCATTTCTTAATGGCCTGCAGTCATTTGGCTAGAGTTTTGGCCCTTGAGCTTTCCCCATTTCATGTTAGTATGTATACTGGTGTCATCTTTGTTCAGGTCATATTTGAGATGGTGAAATCTCAATATCAAATAATTTTAATTTGCATTCCCATAATTCCTAATGATGTCAAATGCTTTTAAAGTTGTTTCTTAGCCAAGTTTATCATTTCCACTACTAATGCTGTGTTTCTTTCTGAAATATTAAAGAGCCATATGACCTACAAAATTTGTTCTCTAATGTGAAGTATTACCTTCAAAATGTTTTGCCAAATTTTGATTTATAATAAAGTCAAGGAGCTTATGATATTTTCTTTTATATAGTAGGGTTTTAGTTGGATTTATTGATTCAATTTTCTTTATATTTCCATTCAAGGGGAATATATATTTTTTAAAGTTTTGTAATAATTTATCAGATTTTGTAGTAAATATTCTGTTGCCATAAAATATCAATTGTTTCATAAAATGTGTTGATGTTTTATAAAGATTGTTATAATTTACCTGGGCTGAAGGGTTTTTTTATTGTAAGGTGTGAACTTAGGTATTTAATTCTATGATTTCCTATTGTTTTAATTTAACTTGAAATGTTAATAATTTACCTATTTCAACTGAATATGATTTTGTGCTATAAAGCAGATTATGGGTAACTCACTAGTTAGTGTGTAATGTTTGCAAGACCTAATAATGATCCAATACCTTTCTAATTTTTGTTATTGTAATCTACTACGACTTCTAATTTCTATAATCTTTACAAATGCTATATTTAGATTTGCTTAGTTTTCATTCTTTACTATCTATTTCTTTAGCTATGGTAATTTTATTCAAAATATTTTCTTTCCGTTGAGTGGAGCACAATATCTGTTCCAATCTAATCATGCAGGACCTGTGACAGAATTGCAGAAACAGGATCAGCTAGACCAGGGGCACAGGTCCCTTCCATTCAGGACCAGTGCCTGGTTACCTTGGGCACACAGTCTGCTCACACCTCCACAGTCCCTAGAGGACTCTAAG
The DNA here is from genome assembly GCA_902729485.2 of Mus minutoides. Lineage (NCBI taxonomy): Eukaryota > Metazoa > Chordata > Mammalia > Rodentia > Muridae > Mus > Mus minutoides. The sequence continues at coordinate 22,336 of CACVCL010030611.1, forward strand.
TGATCTTGGGACCACTGATCAGACACCTCCAAGCTCCTCAAAGGAGACACCAATCCAAGGCCCTGTAACACGCCCAGGATATTAGGACAAGAGTATTCCACGATAATAGGAGGTGGCTCACATCAGTATTCCAGGGCCTCAGTGGAACTTGACTGCCAAGAACTCAGACATACCCAGAATATCAGGTTCACAGGAGCCCACAATCAAAGGAGCACAGTGAAAGCTGGACTCAGAGGGGTCCAGAATCAACTGGGGTTATAAGAAGAACAGGCTCCAGTCAGTTATATTGAGGAAAGCAAGCACCTGAGATAAGCAGATGGCAGGAGGCAAGCATAAGAACAGAAGCAACAGAAACCAGGGTTACTTGGCATCATCAGAACCAAATTCTCCCACCATGGCAAGTTCTGGATACATCATCACACTAGAAAAGCAAGACATGGATCTAAAGTCACTTCTCATGATGATGAAGGAGGACTTTAAGAAGGATTTACAGGAAAACATAGGTAAACAACTAGAAGCATATAAAGAGGAAACAAAAAATCCCTCAGAGAGTTACAGGAAAACAATACCAAACTGGAGATGGAATTGAACAAAACCATCCAGGACCTAAAAATGGAGCTAGAAACAATAAAGAAAACCCAAAAGGAGATAACCCTAGAGATAGAAACCATAGGAAAGAAATCAGGAACCATAGATGTGATCATCAGCAACAGAATACAAGAGATGGAAGAGAGAATCTCAGGTGCAGAAGATTCCATAGGGATAATGGACACAACAATAAAAGAAAATACAAAATCCAAAAAAGACCCTATCCCAAAATATCCAGGAAATCCAGGACACTATGAGAAGATCAAACCTACGGATAATTGGAGTAGATGAGAAGGAAGACTCTCAAACTAAAGGGCCAGCAAATATCTTCAACAAAATTATAGAAGAAAACTTTCCATACCTAAAGAAAAAAAATGCCCATAAACATACAAGAAGCCTACAGAACTCCAAATAGACTGGACCAGAAAAGAAATTCCTCCCAACACATAATAATCAGAACAACAAGTGCACTAAATAAAGACAGAATATTAAAAGCAGTAAGGGAAAAAGTCAAGTAACATATAAAGGCAGGCTATTAGAATTACTCAATACTTCTCACCAGAGACTATAAAAGCCAGAAGATCCTGGACAGATGTTATACAGACACTAAGAGAACACAAATGCCAGCCCAAGTTACTATATCCAGCAAAATTCTGAATTACCATAGATGTAGAAACCAGAGTATTCCATGACAAAATCAAATACACACAATATCTTTCCACGAATCCAGCCATTCAAAGGATAATAATGTAAAGCACCAAGACAAGGACCGAAATTATGCCCTAGAAAAAGCAAGAAAGTAATCCTTCAACAAACCTAAAAGAAGACAGCCACAAGAACAGAATCCCAACTCTAACAACAAAAATGACGGGAAGCAACAATTACTTTTCTTTAATATCTCTGAATATCAATGGAATCAATTCCCCAATAAAAAGACATAGACTAACAGACTGGCTAGAAAACAGGACCCAACATTTTGCTGCTTACAGGAAACATACCTCAGGGTAAAAGACAGACACTACCTCAGAGTGAAAGGAAGGAAAACAATTTTCCAAGCAAACAGTCTGAAGAAACCAGCTAGAGTAGCCATTCTAATATCAAATAAAATTGACTTTCAACCCAAAATTATCAAAAAAGACAAGGAGGGGCATTTTATACTCATCAAAGGTAAAATCGTCCAAGACCAACTCTCAATTCTGAATATCTATGCTAGGAATGCAAGGGCAGCCACTTTCATTAAAGAAACTTTACTAAAGCTCAAAGCACACATTGCACCTCACACAATAATAGTGGGAGACTTCAACACCCTGCTCTCACCAATGAACACATCCTGGAAAGAGAAACCAAACAGAGACACAGTAAAACTAACAGAAGCTATGAAACAAATGGATCTAACAGATATCTACAGAACATTTTATCTTAAAACAAAAGGATATACCTTCTTCTCAGAACCTCATGGCACCTTCTCCAAAACTGACCATATAATGGGCCACAAACAGGCCTCAACAGATACAAAAATATTGAAATCATCCCATGCATCCTATCAGATCACCATAGACTAAGGTTGATCTTCAATAACAAGATAAATAATACAAAGCCAACATTCATGGGTAAACTGAACAACACTCTCCTCAATGATACCTTGGTCAAGGAAGAAATAAAGAAAGAAATTAAAGACTTTCTAGAGTTTAATGAAAATGAAGCCACAACATACGCAAACTTATGGGACACAATGAAAGCATTCCTAAGAGGTAAACTCATAGCTCCGAGTTCCTTCAAAAAGAAACTGGAGAGAGCATATGGTAGCAGCTTGACCGCACACCTAAAAGTTCTAGAACAAATGGAAGCAAATTCACCCAAGAGGAATAAATGGCAGGAAATAATCAAGCTCAGGGCTGCAATCACCCATGTGGAAACAAAAAGTCCTATTCAAAGAATCAATCAAACCAGGAGCTAGTTCTTTCAGAAAGTCAACCAGATATATAAACCCTTAGCCACACTCACTAGAGGGCACAGGGATAGCACCCTAATTAACAAAATCAGAAATGAAAAGGGAGACATAACAACAGATCCTGAGGAAATCCAAAACATCATAAGATCCTTCTACAAAAGGCTATATTCAAAAAAATTGGAAAATCTGGATGTAATGTACAAATTTCTAGACAGATACCAAGAACCAAAAATTAAATCAGGATCAGATTAATGACCTAAACAATCCTATATCTACTGAAGAAATGGAGGCAGTCATTAATAGTCTCCCAACCAAAAAAAGCGGAAGATCAGATGGGTTTAGCACAGAGTTCTATCAGACCTTCAAAGAGGACCTTATTCCAGTTCTTCTCAAACTATTCAACAGAATAGAAAGTGAAGGTATGCTACCCAATTCATTCTTTGAAACCACAATTACTCTGATACCTAAACCACATAAAGACACAACAAAGATAGGGAACTTCAGACCAATTTCCCTTATGAATATCGATGCAAAATACTCAATAAAATTCTCAATAACCAAATCCAAGAACACATCAAAACGATCATCCAACATGACCAAGTAGGATTCATCCCAGGTATGCAGGGATGTTTTAATGTATGGAAATCCATCAATGTAATCTACTATATAAACAAGCTCAAATATAAAAACCACATGATCATCTCTTTAGATGCCAGGAAAGCATTTGACAAAATCCAACACCTATTCATGATAAAAGTCTTGGAAAGATCAGGAATTCAAGGCCCATACCTAAACATAATAAAAGCAATCTACAGCAAACTAGTAGCCAACATCAAACTGAATGGAAAGAAGCTGGAAGCAATCCCACTAAAATCAGGGACTTGACAAGGCTGCCCACTTTGTCCCTAACTATTCAATATAGTACTTGAAGTCCTAGCCAGAGAAATTCGACAACAAAAGGCAGTAAAGGGGATATAAATTGCAAAGGAAGAAGTCAAAATATCACTATTTGCAGATGATATGATAGTATGTATATGTGACCCTAAAAACTCCACCAGAGAACTCCTAAACCTGATAAACAGCTTCAGTGAAGTAGTTGGATATAAAATTAAATCTAACAAATCAATGGCATTTCTCTATAGAAAGGACAAATGCGCTGAGAAAGAAATTAGGAAACAACACCCTTCACAATAGTCACAATCAATATAAAATATCTTGGTGTGACTCTAACTAAGGAAGTGAAAGATCTGTTTGATAAGAACTTCAAGTCTCTGAAGAAAGAAATTGAGGAAGATCTCATAAGATGGAAAGATCTCCCATGCTCATGGATTGGCAGGATCAATATAGTAAAAATGGCTATCTTGCCTAAAGCAATCTACAGATTAAGTGCAATCCCCATCAAAATTCCAATTCAATTCTTCACAGAGTTAGAAAGGTTAATTTGCAAGTTCATCTGGAATAACAAAAAACCTAGGATAGAAAAACTCTTCTCAACAATAAAAGGACCTCTGGTGGAATCACCATGTCTGACCTCAAGCTGTACTACAGAGCAATTGTAATAAAAAAAACTGCATGGCACTGGTACAGCGACAGACAGGTAGATCAGTCTTATAGGATTGAAGACCCAGAAATGAATCTACACATCTATGGTCAGCTGATCTTTGACAAGGGAGCTAAAACCATCCAGTGGAAAAAAGATACCATTTTCAACAAATGGTGCTGGCACAACTGGCAGTTATCATGTAGAAGAATGGAAATTGATCCATTCTTATCAGCTTCTACTAAGGTAAATTCTGAGTGGTTTAAGGAACTCCACATAAAACCAGAGACATTGAAGCTTATAGAGGAGAAACTGGGGAAAAGCCTTAAAGATATGGGCACTGGGGAAAATTCCTGAATAGAACAGCAATGGCTGTTTATGGGACCTCATATAGTTGCAAAGCTTCTGCAAGGCAAAAGATACTGTCAATAAGACAAAAAGGCCACCAACAGATTGGGAAAGAATATTTACCAACCCTAAATCAGATAGGGGACTAATATCCAATATATATAAAAACTCAACAAGGTGGACACTAGAATATAAAATAACCCTATTAAAAATGGGGCACAGGGCTAAACAAAGAATTCTCAACTGAGGAATACTGTATGGCTGAGAAGCACCTGAAAAAATGCTCAACATCCTTAATCCTCAGTGAAATGCAAATCAAAACAACCCTGAGATTCCACCTCACACAAGTCAGAATGGCTAAGAGCAAAAATCCAGGTGAGAGCAGATGCTGGCTTGGATGTGGAGAAAGATGAACACTCCTCCATTGTTGGTGGGATTGCATGCTTGTACAACCACTCTGGAAATCAGTCTGGCAGTTCCTCAGAAAATTGGACATAGTACTACCAGAGGATCCTGCAATACCTCTACTGGGCATATATCCAGAAGATGTTACAACTAGTAATAAAGACACATACTCCACTATGTTCATAGCAGCCTTATTTATAATAGCCAGAGCTGGAAAAAACCCAGGTGTCCCTCAACAGAAGAATGGATACAGAAATATTGTACATTTACACAATGAAGAGCTACACAGCTATTAAAAACAATGTATTTATGAAATTCCTAGGCAAATAGATGTATCTGGAGGATATCATCCTGAGTGAGGTAACCCAATCACAAAAGAAGTCACATAACATGCACTCACTGATAAGTGGATATTAGCCCAGAAACCTAGATTACCCAAGATACAATTTGCTAAACACTTGAAACTCAAGAAGAATGAAGAACAAAATGTGGACACTTCGCCCCTTCCTAGAATTAGGAACAAAGCACACATTGAAGGAGTTACAGAGATCAAGTGTGGAGCTGAAGCAAAAGGATGGAGCATCCAGTAACTGCTGCAGCTGGGGATCTATCCCATAACCAGCTATCAAAAGCAGACACTATTGCATACACTGGCAAGATATTGCTGAAAGGGCCCTGATATAGCTGTCTCCTGTGAGGCTATGCCAGTGCCTGGCAAACACAGAAGTGTATGCTCACAGTCAGCTATTAGATGGAACACAGAGTTCCCAAGGGAGGAGCTAGAGAAATTACCTAAAGACCTGAAGGTGTCTCCAACCCTACAGGTAGAACTATATGAACTAACTAGTACCTCCAGAGCCCGTGTCTATAGCTCCATATGTAGCAGAAGATGGTCTAGTTGGCCATCATTGGGAAGAAAGGCCCCTTGGTCATGCAAACTTTATATGCCCCAGTACAGGGGAACACCAGTGCCAAGATATGGGAGTGTGTGGGTAGGGGAGCAGGGCAGGGTATGGGGAAGGGTATAGGGGACTTTCGGGATAACATTTGAAATGTAAATGAAGAAAATATCTAATAAAAATTGGAAAAATATTTTCTTCAACTCGTGTGTTTCATAATCTCTTAGGGTGAAAATGCATATGCAATTGTATAATCTACAATCTATTGATATTATTCTAATCACCATGCTTTCTTTGAAACCTCCCTAAATTATTTTATTTTATATAGAAAATTGTACTTCCCATTCCTGTCATTTTAAAAATTAATTTATTGGAGCAAACTAACTTGTGGTTACTCTTCTTAGCCATGTGCAAGAATTTCTTCATTAGTTAAGTTGTGTTACATAAGTTCTTAATCTTTATAGGTATGGATATTCTTACATTTCATCATGTTGCAGCAACTTCTCAAGACTGAAGTCATTCCACAAATTAATATGTGAAGGTATTACATTGTATATTTGCACTTCATTTCTATGTAGTCTTCCAATACAGATAACTTTTGTCAGAAGTTACAAAGTTGGCAAAACTTGAGGACATAATACTTGGTAAAAATTAGGGAGCCATTAAATGGCAAATATTGTGCACTCTCCCACATACAAAGCTTCTGAAATTGTTAGAATCAAGATTATAAAGTACAACATCATATAGGGCCATAAGAAATAAAGCATGGGTGTCAATTGACTTTGTATAACTGGCTCTGCCTCTCCATGGATGTGACATTATGGAGAGCTGGCCTATCTCTCAGTTGCATTCAGGAAAGCAGACCCAGGAAGCACAACGGAGTTGGATCTGGTGACCAGGTCATGGGTAAGTTAATGTTGAAGCCATAATTCTGGGAGAGCTGACCCTGCCACTGACCTGCCATGGTGTGGCACAGGTACGTAGATAATGCCCACTGCCTTACCACCTCAGGCAGTTGGGAAAGTTGTCCACAGGTTCTAGAGGTTGGGAAAGCTCTCCTTGCTCCTCATCAGCTGCAGCACTCAAAAGACCAGGTCATGTCCTGAGAGGTCAAACTATGGAGCCCCCACTAAGAAGGCCCTACTTTGGCAGCAGTAGGGGACCTCCCTAGATCTGGGTATACATATTAAAAACATTCAGAGGAGGCTCTCTGAGGTCAGAAGGAAATTTCCATAGCAGCTTTGGGCTTCCCAGAAGTTACTAAGCCCTTCGATCTCGTCATGGACAAGAGATCTCAGATATTCAAAGGCATACTGACTCAGACTCCGGGCCCTGGCACCAGCCAATGGCTTCCTTTCAAAGAATTTATACACAGTTGCCAGGGGGAACTCTTTACATATCATCACAGCCATAGCTGGTCAAAGGCACTGACAAGCTGTACTTTGGCTAAAGCCTGACTATCACCAATGTCAGAATTACTAATTACCTGTCTCTGCTCCTACATTCCCCCAAGATAACCTTTCAGGCACCAATTACCCTGAGCCTAGCTACACTGCTGCCTGACATACACATCAATCACCACTACATGACTGCTCAGACATTTTGCTCCACATACATGAGGCCAGATATAAATATTTACTAGTCAATATTCTAGAGGTTGACTAAAACTTTATTGTACATATAGACACCAGAGTTCAGGACAGGTACAGAAAATAAATAAAACCCTAAAAGAGACCTTAATCAAATTGACCAATGAGACTGATAATGACTAAGTAACTCTCCTTCCCTTTGCTCTCTACCCAGTGTGAAACTCCCCTTAACAGATGTGAATCATCTCTTTTAAAAACTTGTTCAAGGCATCCCCATATTGTTCTTAACACACAGGAAGAGATCATCACTGAATTCAAAGATTTACATTTGCTAGATGATTTCAAAGCTGTCCAATGGGCTCAGAAACATGTTTGGCCTAAACTCTATTCTGTATGAAACAGGTCCCCTTCCAGCCAGGGTTCATTAGAGCTTTGATAAAATGTCCCTAGTTTATCATTTTGACCACAGCCATCACCCTGAAGGTTGAAGGAATTACAGTGTGGATCCAGCACACACCTATTTACAGTTAAAACCATGACCAGCAGGAAAAAGCAGCCTTAGGACTGTCTCCCACTGATGGGTCCACTACGCAAGCCCCAGAGACACCAAGAGGATGAGATAATGACAACCATGACCCTCTCTGAAATATGATGCTCCAGTTCTTTTAGGTCACCAATACATCCAGGCCTAAATTAACTGTACCATGAGGACGTAACCCTGTTACTAGCTGTTTATTATGAGATTAGATATACTGCCAGTCCTTCCATAACAAATCCTACATGCTCCAGGAAGCCAAATGGTTGGGTCTTCTAGATACCAGAGAGTAAGGAATGTGAGGACAAACCTATTCCATCCTGGGAGACAGAGCACCCATCAGTCAGCTTACAATAGACATTAAATTAGATGCTTGTCTGGATGGACCCCCACCCCCACCCCCTGCCACATATACACTTGCTTCAGTTTTCTATAAAACCTTGTCCCCATGAGAGTTTGGGGCTGCTTCACCAAATTGTCCTGTCAGTCATCAGTGAGTAAGCCCAAACATGAGTTTATCATAAAAACACCCTAATGTGCTTACATTAAAACAAACATACAAACAAACAATAAACAAAAAACAAAACAAAACAAAACACCCAGCTCCTTAGTGGTCTGCTGGGGTTCACTAATGTTTCTTGACACATTTTCTCACTTGGGCAACACAGTAGATCTGACCCTAATGGTGAAGGCACAAGTGAACCAGTCCCAAGGGTATGATAGCAGGAGATCTGGCCCTGCCTCTCACAGGCTGTGGCACTTGGAAGAATGGGCCCTATATATTGACTGGGCAGCACAATGGAGCTATCTCTGGAGGCACAGGTGCAATTTAACAGCCCCAAAGAGCATGAGAGCAGGAGAGCTGACCATGCCTCCTGCTGATGTGCTTATTAGGTGGCCTGGCCTGAGCAGTGCTGTAGAGCTCAAACTGATGGTGCAGATAAGGGAGATCTGGTAAGCAGACCAGGTCACCTATCACCCAAGGCTCTGAAGTGACTCAGTCCAGCATCAATAACATCTGAGAGCAGTTGATGATGAAGAGTGATAAGGCCAGTGCTGCTGACTCAAAGCTGCAGGATCTCTCTGAAACAGAGCAACAACAGGATAATGGGAGGAGTCTTGGTAAGGATCCAATTATTGATGCTGTCACGAAAGCCAGAGACCACTTCATTGCAATGACCATATTCAAATGAAGATATGTAGACAAAGGAATATACTGTGGGACCCACTGTGACATACTGCAAAACAGTCCCTGTTAGATGTTTTCTATACCTTAATTTTGTTGTTACTGTTGGTGGTGGTGATGGTATTGGTGGTGGTGGTGGTGGTGGTGGTGGTGGTGGTGGTGGTGTGTGTGTGTGTGTGTGTGTGTGTGTGTGTGTGTGTGTGTGTGTTTTATTTTAAGGTAAAATTTGCAAGGGAAAGGGGAACACGTGAGGGGACAGGGAAATGAGTGGGAAGGCTCCCAGGAACATAATAGAGATGATATTTGCTGAAATACCCAACAAAGGGAAGAGAGAATCTATAGAGAATATATCCATAGGACACGCATGGCCTCCGGTTGACAGATGGGGTCACTCACCCATCTCAAAAATATTAACCCAGAATTGCTTCTGTCTAAAGGAAATACAGAGACAAAGAGTAGAGAAAGACTGAAGAAAAGACCATCCAGAGACTGCCCCACCTGGGGAAATATCCCATATACAGTCACCAAACCCAGTCACTATTGTTGATGCCAAGAAGTGTTTGCTAAGAGGATCTGATATAGCTGTCTCCTGAGAGGCTCTGCCAGAGCCTGACAAATACAGATGCAGATGCTTGCAGACAACCATTAAACTGAGCACAGTGACCCCAATGGAGGAGTTAGAGGAATGTAGGAACTGAAGGGGTTAGCAATCCCATAGGAAGAAGAACAATGTCAACCAACCAGACCACCAAAGAGCTCCCAGGGACTAAACCACCAACCAAAGAGTAAACATGGAGGTACCCATTGCTCCAGCTTGATATATAACAGAGGACTGCCCTATCTGGCATCATGGGAGGGGAGACCCTGGTCCTCTAAAGGCTAGATGTCCCAGAATACAGGAATGGTAAGGCAGGGAGGCAGGAGTGGGTGAGTGGGTGCAGGAGCACCCTCATAGAAGCAGGGGAAATGGATGGGATGGGGGGGTGTGGCAAGGAAACCAGGGAGGATAACATTTGAAATGTAAATAAATAAAATAAAATAACCAAGGTTGGGGGGTCATTCATTCAGATATTTGAAAAAAGAATTTGAAGAAGCTATCAGAAAATTGAAAGAATGTTCATGCTTATGGATCAATAGCATTGGCAGAGTAAGAAATGGTCATCCTAGAAGTTCAATGCAACACTACATCGATATTACAACACTACTCTTTACAGACCTTGAAGGGACAATTCTAACTTCATTTACACAAATGAACAAACACGCAGGCAAGCAAACAAAAAGGATAGCTAAACTAATCCTGACAAAAAAAAGAACTTCTGGTCTTACCATTCATAATTTCAAGTTCTACTTGAGAATTATAATATTAAAAACCTCATAGTATTGACATAAAAATAAAAACATTGATCACTGGAATTGATGTTAAGAGCCAGTTATAAATTCACATACCTATGGACAACTGACTTTTTATTTTAAAGAAAGCCTGAAATGCATACTGGAAAAACACATCTTGAACCACTGGATGTCTGCATGTATTAGAATAGGTACAAAATCATCACTCTGCACAAAAATCAGGTCCAAAAGCTTCAACATAAAACTAGAAATATTGAAGAGATAATGGTGAATGGACACAACTGCACTGGCATAGGGAAAAACTTTTTAAACAGAACAGCAATAGTCTTAACTGTAAGATCAACAATTAGTAAATGTGACATTTTGAATCTTAAAAGCTTCACTGGGCAAGGACACTGTCAAGTAGAAAAAACAACAGCTTACAACATGTAAAAAGATTTTTACCAACTCCATATCTGATAGATGACTAACATGCACAGTATATACTAAACTCAAGAAACTAGATTCCAGGGAATCATTCAGTTAGCTGAGTTGTTTAACTGCCTTGAGAAGTATGCATCATAGAATTTTCAGGTTAGAGGCCATGGCTTCTTGAGTACAGTATGCCTTACAGTTCTTGAAAATCCTATATATTCCCTCAGACAGTGAACCATCCAAGCCACTTCAATGTACTTTGTGTTTCTCTGTATCTTATCTTGGATGTCAAGCAAGCATGAAATCTTGGTAGAACGGTTGGTCTTAGACATTAATTTGTATACCACATATAATTGGCAAAAGTCATTGTATCATGAACTATATTGATCCTGCCTATTGCCATTATATTCTTTTTCTGATAAAGATATCAAAAGTCTGATTGCTTTCAATAAAATTGTGACAGATCCAATTTTTTTTTGTCTTCTCCAACCTGATCCTTGGTTTTATTCCTGTGGCTATATCAGGTGACTTTGCTCTAGTAAGCAAGTACTACTCTGAAAAACAAATAAGCAAACAAACAAACAAACAAACAAACCCCAAAATCCAAATAGGGTAAAGATGTAAATAAATATCCATAGCGAAAACTCAAAAGGCTTGGAAATAGCAGAAGTGGGTAAGCAGGTCTGAAAGCATCCTCATGAAAGCAGGGAGAGGGGGAAGGGATAGAGGGTTTGCAGAGGGGGAACCTGGAAGTGAGATAGATTTGAAATGTAAATAAAATAGCCAATAAAAAAAGGNGGGCTCAGAGGAAAGATGGCGCGGTGGCGCGGGTGTTCTGGCTGGGAGAGGCCCAGCCTCCGGTGGGGCGGAGTTCTCAGTTCCTGCCCCTGGGAGGAACTGCTGACCCGCTGCTCCCAAAACCACCTCTGCACTCACGCGTAACCCCAATGCGATCTTAAAGTCCTGGGGTGTCCCTAGCTGTGTCCGCTGGGCTCAGGGGAAAGATGGGGCGGCGGCGCGGTTCTGGCTGGGGGAGGCCCAGCCGATGGGGCGGAGTTCTCAGTTCCTGCCCCTGGAGTGAACTGCTGACCCGCTGCTCCCAAAACCACCTCTGCACTCACGCGTAACCCCAATGCGATCTTAAAGTCCTGGGGTGTCCCTAGCTGTGTCCGCTGGGCTCAGAGGAAAGATGGGGCGGAGGCGCAGTTCTGGCTGGGGGAGGCCCAGCCTCCGGTGGGGCGGAGTTCTCAGTTCCTGCCCCTGGAGTGAACTGCTGACCCACTGCTCCCAAAACCACCTCTGCACTCACGCGTAACCCCAATGCGATCTTAAAGTCCTGGGGTGTCCCTAGCTGTGTCCGCTGGGCTCAGAGGAAAGATGGCCGTGTGTGTTTTATTTTAAGGTAAAATTTGCAAGGGAAAGGGGAACACGTGAGGGGACAGGGAAATGAGTGGGAAATATTATGTTCCCAGGAACATAATAGAGATGATATTTGCTGAAATACCCAACAAAGGGAAGAGAGAATCTATAGAGAATATATCCAGAGGACACGCATGGCCTCCGGTTGACAGATGGGGTCACTCACCCATCTCAAAAATATTAACCCAGAATTGCTTCTGTCTAAAGGAAATACAGAGACAAAGAGTAGAGAAAGACTGAAGAAAAGACCATCCAGAGACTGCCCCACCTGGGGAAATATCCCATATACAGTCACCAAACCCAGTCACTATTGTTGATGCCAAGAAGTGTTTGCTAAGAGGATCTGATATAGCTGTCTCCTGAGAGGCTCTGCCAGAGCCTGACAAATACAGATGCAGATGCTTGCAGCCAACCATTAAACTGAGCACAGGGACCCCAATGGAGGAGTTAGAGGAATGTAGGAACTGAAGGGGTTAGCAATCCCATAGGAAGAAGAACAATGTCAACCAACCAGACCACCAAAGAGCTCCCAGGGACTAAACCACCAACCAAAGAGTAAACATGGAGGTACCCATTGCTCCAGCTTGATATATAACAGAGGACTGCCCTATCTGGCATCATGGGAGGGGAGACCCTGGTCCTCTAAAGGCTAGATGTCCCAGAATACAGGAATGGTAAGGCAGGGAGGCAGGAGTGGGTGAGTGGGTGCAGGAGCACCCTCATAGAAGCAGGGGAAATGGATGGGATGGGGGGGTTGTGGCAAGGAAACCAGGGAGGATAACATTTGAAATGTAACTAAATAAAATAAAATAACCAAGGTTGGGGGGTCATTCATTCAGATATTTGAAAAAAGAATTTGAAGAAGCTATCAGAAAATTGAAAGAATGTTCATGCTTATGGATCAATAGCATTGACAGAGTAAGAAATGGTCATCCTAGAAGTTCAATGCAACACTACATCGATATTACAACACTACTCTTTACAGACCTTGAAGGGACAATTCTAACTTCATTTACACAAATGAACAAACACGCAGGCAAGCAAACAAAAAGGATAGCTAAACTAATCCTGACAAAAAAAAAGAACTTCTGGTCTTACCATTCATAATTTCAAGTTCTACTTGAGAATTATAATATTAAAAACCTCATAGTATTGACATAAAAATAAAAACATTGATCAATGGAATTGATGTTAAGAGCCAGTTATAAATTCACATACCTATGGACAACTGACTTTTTATTTTAAAGAAAGCCTGAAATGCATACTGGAAAAACACATCTTGAACCACTGGATGTCTGCATGTATTAGAATAGGTACAAAATCATCACTCTGCACAAAAATCAGGTCCAAAAGCTTCAACATAAAACTAGAAATATTGAAGAGATAATGGTGAATGGACACAACTGCACTGGCATAGGGAAAAACTTTTTAAACAGAACAGCAATAGTCTTAACTGTAAGATCAACAATTAGTAAATGTGACATTTTGAATCTTAAAAGCTTCACTGGGCAAGGACACTGTCAAGTAGAAAAAGCAACAGCTTACAACATGTAAAAAGATTTTTACCAACTCCATATCTGATAGATGACTAACATGCACAGTATATACTAAACTCAAGAAACTAGATTCCAGGGAATCATTCAGTTAGCTGAGTTGTTTAACTGCCTTGAGAAGTATGCATCATAGAATTTTCAGGTTAGAGGCCATGGCTTCTTGAGTACAGTATGCCTTACAGTTCTTGAAAATCCTATATATTCCCTCAGACAGTGAACCATCCAAGCCACTTCAATGTACTTTGTGTTTCTCTGTATCTTATCTTGGATGTCAAGCAAGCATGAAATCTTGGTAGAACGGTTGGTCTTAGACATTAATTTGTATACCACATATAATTGGCAAAAGTCATTGTATCATGAACTATATTGATCCTGCCTATTGCCATTATATTCTTTTTCTGATAAAGATATCAAAAGTCTGATTGCTTTCAATAAAATTGTGACAGATCCAATTTTTCTTTGTCTTCTCCAACCTGATCCTTGGTTTTATTCCTGTGGCTATATCAGGTGACTTTGCTCTAGTAAGCAAGTACTACTCTGAAAAACAAATAAGCAAACAAACAAACAAACAAACAAACAAACCCAAAAATCCAAATAGGGTAAAGATGTAAATAAATATCCATAGCGAAAACTCAAAAGGCTTGGAAATAGCAGAAGTGGGTAAGCAGGTCTGAAAGCATCCTCATGAAAGCAGGGAGAGGGGGAAGGGATAGAGGGTTTGCAGAGGGGGAACCTGGAAGTGAGATAGATTTGAAATGTAAATAAAATAGCCAATAAAAAAAGGAAATAAAAAAAAGGAAAATGAAGAAAAGAAAGAAGAAAATCTTACCATCATTAGCATCAAGGAAATGCAACTCAAAACTTCTTTGAGAACCAATCTTAAACCTGTCAAAATGGATAAGATCAGAATCACAGGTGATAGATCATGTTGGTAAGGATGTGAAGCAATGGGAACTCTCCTACATTGCTTGTTGGCAAGTGCAAACTTATATAGCCACTATGGAAATCAAAATGGTGGTTCCTCACAAAGTTGGGAATTGAACTACTTCAAGACCCAGTTATGCTACTCTTGAGCATATACCCAAAGGACACTTCCTTGTACCGCAAGAATAATTGGTCAAATATATTTATTGTAGATTTATTTATAATATCCAGAAACTGTAAAAGCCTTAGATGTTCCTTAAGTAAAAAATGGATAATGGAATGTGGTACATTTATACAATGAAGTGATTCTCAGCTGTTTTTAAAAAAATGACATCATGAAATTTACAGGCAAAAGGCTAGAACAACAACAACAAAAATCCTGAGTGAGGTAACTCCAACCCAGAAGGACAAATATGATATATAGTCACTTTTCTGTGGATATTTCTGTTAAGTAAAGGAAACAATGCTAAAGTCTAGAGACCTAAGTGAATAGATAGTGAAGATGGAGCTTTGTGGGGACACATGGGCCTCTCAAGTATATAAAAATAGAAAGAAATTGTCTTGAACTGTGAACAATGGGGACATGAGTTGGAGAATCAGGAAATGAGGTTCAGCCAGAGAGTGTGCACAAAGACACTGGAAGTGGAGGGGTTTTGGGGGAGTTATAGAGACATAGTTCACTGGAAACTTTTGGGAATCTATGGAGATAAGGAGTATCAACATGTCTTCCCATATTGCAAGAAAAGGCATTCAGTCATGAGAATAAGTTGTATTCCCTTAAATAGATGGCTGAGGGATTCCTGTGTTGCAGAAACTAGAGGGGTCCATGCTCATTTTAGCACAGAAGGTCATCCTCTGAAAATTGATATTAGGAACCCATTGCTAAGGTCAACACCCACATAGATCATTTAACATAGAGAGATCAAACTGGATCTTGCTTACAACCCTCACGCCTATGAAGGCTTAGAGTTTTCAAAACTTACTTTAGTAAGAGTTCTCAAAGGCTTCAACCCCAGCCCCTACTTTATAGCTCACCATCCAAGGTAGGAAAGAAAAGGTGGGTAATAGGACAATGGAGTTGTAGATATGCTTAGAAGTAGTTCATTGTCAGGATACCAGTAGTTGAGTTCAGTAGTTTCAGAATATAAACAGTACAGTTTAACAGGGTCTCTAAACATCAAATAGCAGTGGTGGCAAACTCAAAGAGAAGCAGCCAGAATGCTAGACGTTTTTGGCTGTGCTTGGAACTCCTCTCTCTCTTCTCTCTCTCTCTCTCTCTCTCTCTCTCTCTCTCTCTCTCTCTCTCTCTTCATTTTATAAGTTCTGATAGTCTAGAAAACTCAGACTAATTCAGACTTTTATATCACAAGTTGTTATAGAGCAATAGAGTAAAAGGATAAATCCTTTTTTAATATCAATACTTATTTCAAATATTTTTCACATTGTTAATTTTTTTAAAAAATTGTTTTAGATTTTTACACTGCATATTTTGTCCTGCTTCCTAGACACCTCTCCAAGAGTTTTTCATCCCATACATATACACTCACCTTTTCCTCTGAGAGAGTCCTCCTCTTACCCCTCACCCTCTGGCCCCTTCACTCACCAAAACTATCCAGGACCTCTGGGACATCCCAGAGAATGAATCTGAAAGTTTCTGAATTAAAGTATTCTGAAATAAAATATCTGAAATGGGCTCATCAGTTTGCTAGGCTACAGTTACCAAGCCCCTCCTGTTACTCAAGCCTTTTCTGGGAGTTCAAAAAATGACTGGAAGCAATTGGTGTGAACACTATTGTATCCTTAAGTAGATACATACATTAGATGGCCCTTAGTCATCAATCATTAGGTAACAATGGATAGGATGGCTCTGTATATAAAATATGTGAAAATTTGTTGAAAATTAAGCAAAAGTAATGGTGTTGATTAATTCTTCTTAGCATTTCTGGATAAATTGACAAAGGATAGAAATGAGCTCAGTGAACTTAGTAATGAAAATGAATCCATCCAGATGTATTTCTACATTTTAAAGATTTATAAGAGTGCCCTGGAAGCAAATTTTCTTAGAAATAACCATAGAATAAATGTTGTGGAAAATAAAACTGATGCCTTCATTATACATTTGGCTAAATAACAGTGAAATTTCAAATCCCAACTTTGGAACTTGTAGTCCCTTAAAGTAAGAGTGTAAATTGGAAAAGTGATGGGGTCGAACCAGCAGTCCTCCACAAAACCTGGGTCCCCTGGGAGGTGGACTGGGGATTGTTTGGGCTAGCTGGGAGAGAAAAAATAAGACACTGAGTCAGTTCTATGGTCAAAACATGTCTGCTTCTTTACTTAAAAATCTTTCTTCGTTTAAAGAGAGTGCAAAAGGGTAAATCCCTCCATCCCATTCCCAGGGTCCCTGGCTCCATATTGGCAAGCACGTGGAGCCGCCTAGAGCCGCTGTGCAGGAGGACTTCTTCCTGAGATGTCTAGGCAGTTCTGGGCAGAGCAGCAGCAGCTTAGGAGGCGGCCATGGCAGTTGCTTAACAAAAGTAGCCAGCCTAGCTGGAAGTGGCCTGGAAGCCCCGCCTCAATGGGGGGGGGGGGGGCAGGTCTGAACTCTGGAGGTTACAGTAAAGGAATCATCTAGTTTGATGTAAGAATGTTTCGGAAGATTCTATTAAATCTGAGAACTTTGAAACCTTGTATTCTCAAGAATTTACCTCACCTCAGGAAGTAATCATTTCATCCTCAGCCCTACTGCTTGAGTTACTGTCTTTTTGACCTTTGACTCAGAAATTAATTCTTCATTATCTGCTAAACTACCATTGAATTTTTCTGAAGGAAATATCAGACAAGAAAATATTGATGTCCTTCAGGACCCACCAATAGTTTTCTCTAGATCTATAAACGCTAAAAATAAAATAAACTCCTACAGGGGAGGTAAAAAATGTATTCCATGAGTTGGTGTCTACACTACTAAGTGCCTTAATAAGATTCAACCATAAGACTGTGTAATACCTGTGGGAATCAGTTTTAAGGATGAAGGATAATGGTAGAAGTAACAGAGCTGGACCATCATGAGTTTCCTCATATGGGCCATCTGTTTAGTATGAAAATTCTCACAGTTAAAAGTATATCAAAAGTTCATTTCAATGGTTGGCTGAAGGATTTCTAAAAAGATGACCTTCTGAAATAGACTTAGAGATGCCTGACATCCCTTTGCTTCTTGTCAATAAAGGCATTTTAAGGCTCAAGAAACTTTCAGTGTCAGAGTAGGTACACTGTGTAAAGCTTAATGTTCTACAGTGGGAAGACACAGAAGACATGCTTATCAGTATTCCTATGTGATGCACAATGGTAAAAGGGGCACCAGAAAATTGGAAGTGTTCTTGTCCTCATTGTCATTGCACCAGACCATAGAGTTGGAGATAACTGCTGCCAGTGGATGATTGAAATACAATGGACATAGTTGGGACTCAAGGTAACAGGGGCCAGATTACAGACTGGATGAACAAAGGCAAGAGATGATCATAGAGCAGCACAGACTAAGTAACGCTTATAGTAGTCTAACATAATGGTCAACACAGGAAAAGCAATCTTTATGTTGTCATGTCTCATGGAGTCAAACACAGTGTTTCTGGACATGAAATATATATTCATGGTACTGAATTTTTGCTTGATCTGGTAAGCCCAAAAATTCTCAAACACAGAAAAGAAAGGATACATTGGGTCATGGCAAAAAGGAATCTTTGCCCATAGTTATTTTCCATACTTGATCCTATTTTCAGATCTTTAATCTCTTGAGTAAAGAGATAGTACTGAGAAAGAACTTTGTTCAAATATGTAAACTGTTAGCCTTTCTTCCGTCCTTTCCTAGAGAGGCCTATGGCCCTTTATAAGGGTAATTTTACAGGGTAGTGGGTGGGAAATAATGAGAATTTGTGGAATATACTGAATACTGGTTCTGAATTAACACTTCAGTAAAAGTAGGGGGTTTTTGAAGGTCATGTGATTAGTAGAAATTCTGCCAATATTTGACTCACAGTAGGTATACTGAGTCTCTGAACTCATTCAATGGTTATTTCCTCAGTCCCAGAATATATAATTTGGACAGATATACTTGAAAGTTGTCAAAATTCTCACATTTGTTATTTGACCTGTGGAATGAGGGTTATGATTGGAAAAGCTAGAAGCTTTTAGAGGCCTCTGAGAAGGAAAATTGTGAGTCAAAAAAACAGTGTTGCATTCATGGAAGAATTGTAGAAAATAATGCCTCTATCAAAAACTTAAAAAGCATCAGGGATCCTGGTTCCTACCATATTTCTCTTTAACTCTCCTATCTGGTCAGTTCAGATGACTAATACATCTTGGAGAATGATAGTTGACTATCAAAAACTCAATCAAGTGTGATTCCAGTTCCATATCAGTTGTATAGGTGGTGTCCTTAGTTGAGTAAATTAACATGTCTTCTAGTAATGGTATGCAGCTATTGATATAGTTGTGTTAAGTTTTTATTGCTTTGAAGAGACACCATGAGCATGGCAATTCTTATAGATGAAAACATTTAATTAGGGATGGCTTGTAGTTCATAGTTTTAGCCCATCATCACACTTGTGGGAACATAATGGCATTCAGGCAGTTATGGTACTAGTGAGGTAGTTGAGATTTTATATCTGGTTTGGTTATCAGAAGAAAAAAATCATGACAGTAGGTCTGGTATGAGCATCTAAGTTCTCAAAGCCCACCCTTTGAGGTTTCAAAGTGACATTCTTCCTAAAATAAGACCAGACATATTCCGAAAAGGTCACAAATCCTAATCCTTTCAAATGGTGCTATTTCCTAAATGTCTAAGGGGACATTTTCATTTGATGCACCACAAATAATAATTGCCTTTTTCTTGGAATCTGGTTAAGGAACTGGAGGTTTTGTTTATGTGTTGTTGTTGTTGGTGGTGGTTTTTTTGTGGTTTGGGTTTTTTTGTTTGTTTGTTTTTATATTCAGCTGGGGCTTCTTAAAGCACCACTTTTCTAATCAACTCTGGAGTTATCCCCTGTTTATCTTCAGCAGGCCTCAAGCCTACGTGCACCTTTCTGGAGCACCAAGGAATAGTGAGCTCTTGCCTAAGAAATTGTGCTTGTTAAGTAACCATTTCATTTGTTTATTGTCTTGTTTTGTTTCTTGTCTTATGATTTCTGTATTTCTTTCAGCCACTGATTATCTGGATTTTTTCCTGGCTGTCTGAGCTTTCTCAGGTCTTTTCTTTGGCTGTATATTTATTCTTGTCTCACCTTTGCTATGCCAATTGTTAGTACAACTTTGAAAGAGACAATTTCTGCCCAGCCAGTGGCACAGGTTTCTTCCAGTCTGAGCCTGTGCCCTGAGCAGATATTGGGTGCTACCTCAACACCCATTCTGATAACAAGCAGGGTGAGCCCGACTCCCAGGTGCTCTGAAGTGTTCAAGGACCCTACGAGCTTTCGACAGCCTTATACCCACCATCCCCAGGTCAGGGATAGACCAAGTTCCATTCTCAACCCACAGGAACATTCTTGAATAAAAAAAATTTCAGAAAAACTATAGAATGTACTGACTGATACTCACCTGACTATCTGGAAACTCTCTGGTAGAGTTCAAATGCCCACTTTTGCTAGCTAATAGATTTAAAGGTCAATATGCTTAGCCAATAAGTTTGAACTGTAACTTTGCTGATGTAACCTGTGCTCCTAAAAAGAATAAAAAATGCTTGTAATAGCCCTTTGGTGTCTCCTTCTAGTCACTTGCCTTGAGGGACTAATTGAAGGTTGACCCCAATACACTGGAAAATAAATCTCTTGCTTTTGCATCAATCTGCATCTTGGTGTCTCATTCAGTAAGTACCACTGACTGAGGTTCAGGGTCTTACAGCCCAGGATCACAGGAGAGGCCACAACATCTACCTCAATACAGAGATCCAGGGATACAGGAACCCCTGCCAAGCCAGCGGCACAGGTTCCTTCTGGACTGAGCCTGGGCCCTGAGCCGACCTTGGGTGCTGACTCAGCACCCAGTCCCACAAAACCCAGAGGAAGCTCAACTCCTAGGTGTTCTAACACACCCACGATGAAAGGTGAGGCCACAATATCTGCCCCAATCACCCAGAGTAAATGGGATGCCCATGATCCAGGGATGCAGGAACACCTGCCCAGCCACTGAACCTGGACCTTGAGCAGACCTTGGGTGCTGGCTCCACACACATTTTTAAACCATGCAGAGGGATCCTGACCCCAAGGAGTTCTGAAATCCACCAGACTTCTCACCAGAGACCATGAAAGCCAGAAGATCCTGGGAAGATGTCATAGAGACCCTAAGAGACCGAAAATGCCAGCCAAGGCTACTATACCCAGCAAAACTCTCAATTACCATGGATGGAGAAACCAAGGTATTCCATAACAAAACCAAATTTACACAATATCTTTCCACAAATTCAGCCCCTCAAAGGATCATAAAGGGAAAACTCTAACAAAGGAGGAAAACTGTGCCCTAGAAAAAGAATGAAAGAAATCTTTCAGCAAACCTAAATGAAGATGAACACATGAACAGCATTCCACCTCGAACAACAAAAGTAACAGGAAGCAACAATTGCTTTTCCTTAATATCTCTTAATATCAATGGATTCAATTACCCAATAAAATGACATAGACTAACAGACTGACTACATAACAGGACCCAACATTTTTTCTGCATACAGAAAACCCATCTCAGGGACAAAAACAGACACTACCTCAGGGTAGAAGCTGGAAAACAATTTTCCAAGCAAATGGTCCCAAGAAACAAGTTGGAATAGCCATTGTAATATCGAATAAAATCAACTTTCAGCGTAAAGTTATCAAAAGAGATAACGAGAAGCACTTTATACTCATCAAAGGCAAAATCTACCAAGATGAACTCTCAATTCTCATCATCTGTGCTCAAAATGCAAGGGCATCCACATTCATAAAAGAAACTTTACTAAAGCTCAAAGCACAAATTGCACCCCACACCATAATAGTGGGAGACTTAAACACCCCAATCTCATCAATGGACAGATCCTGGAAACAGAAACTGAACAAAGACTCAGTGAAACTAACAGAAGTTATGAAACAAATGGATTTAACAGATATCAATAGAACATTTTTTCCCTAAGACAAAAGGATTTACTTTCTTCTCAGCACCTCATGGTACCTTCTCCAAAATTGACCATATAATTGGTCACAAAACAGTCCTCAACAGATACAAGAAGATTGAAATAATCCCATGCATTCTATCAGTTCACCACAGATTAAGGCTGATTTTAATAACGACATAAATAATAGAAATCCCACATACACAAGGAAGCTGGACAACCCTCTACTCCATGATAACTGGGTCAAGAATGAAATAAAGAAAGAAATTAAAGACTTTTTATAATTAAAGGAAAATGA
This sequence comes from Mus minutoides, assembly GCA_902729485.2. Lineage (NCBI taxonomy): Eukaryota > Metazoa > Chordata > Mammalia > Rodentia > Muridae > Mus > Mus minutoides. Next base: position 44,461 of record CACVCL010030611.1, read on the forward strand.
AGCCACAACATGCCCAAACTTATGGATCACAATGAAAGCCGGCCTAAGAGGAAAACTCATAGCTCTGAGTGGCTCCAAAAAAAAACTGGAGTGAGCATACACTAGCAGCTTGACAGCACACATAAAAGCCAATCATTGGACTGAGCATGGGATCCCCAATGGAGGATTTAGAGAACAAACTGACTGACATAGCTGAAGCAGTTTGCAACCCATAGGAAGAACAACAATATCAACCAACCAGACCTTCCAGAGCTCCCAGGGATTAAACCAACAACCACAGAGTACACACTGAAGGACTCATGGCTATAGCTGCAAAAGTAGCAGAGGATGGTATTGTAGGGCATCAATGGGAAGTGAGATCCTTGGTCCTGGGAAGGATCACTGCCTCAGTGTAGAGGAATGTCAGGGTTGGGGGGCACGAGTGGGTGGGTTGTTGGGGAACACCCTCATAGAAACACGGAAAGGGGTGATGGGATAGTATGTTTTTCAGGGGGAAACTAGGAATATGGATAACATTTAATTGTTATAAATTGTAAATAAAGAAAATATCGTATATAAAAGACTCAAAAAAGTGACACTGTTTTTGTTTATCTAGCTACGTCCCAAATAATTGAATCATGGACCATTAGATGTATTTAATAAGCTTTATGTCACAATAACTGAGCAGTTATTAATCTATTCTAATCAATCCTCTAATCTAATATGGCTACCTCCTAGTCTAAATCCCCATGATACTTTCATTTTAGTATTCATCTGGCTCTCTGTGCTCCAAACATGCTGTCATAGTTACTCTTGGACACTCTCCTCATAGTCTCTCTCTCTCTCTCTCTCTCTCTCTCTCTCT